>JAQGAE010002721.1:0-16836 GCA_034696685.1 Julus scandinavius | reverse complement strand
TTTCCTGATCGGTTCAGGTTGAAGCGCCGTACCGAATTGCCTGAATCGCTTTAGCCATGGCATTGTTGCATTGCTGTATTCATTCATACCACTTATTTTCATAACTTGACCATCGTTCACGTATAATTCCAACAGTATTTGTTCATAAACAGTGTAGATACATAGCTAGTTGTGCTGTTCAACATCATCTTGATTCCGCACCCCACCAACGAAACTTTCTTTGTTCGGCTGTGCCTTATGACGTCTTCACTATGGCACACTGTCCATAGCAATCAAATTCATGGACCAATCTGTCAGGATTAGACTTGCCCAAAAAGCGCACTGTCCAACAAAGAACTGTGGTGCTCGCCCCATTTGAGCATCTTTGCGGAAGGACACTGCACCACACTACATGTACACCTACTTCTAATTATATAGGCAATGGTTGACCCTCACTAATTTGCAAGTTTATTTGTTGACCAGAGGTCTGGTGTCTTAACTATTACTTTTGGCAATAAAAGATGTCACTGCAAGTTGCCTAAAATGGTTTCCGGCGTCTAGTATCGTCCATTGCCGAGGACCTACCCAGTAGATAACAAATTTCGTTTAAACTTTTAAATATTTTCACAGGGTTAAGCGAATCGCGTTCTCCTTGTTCGCACGTACATGTTATTTTCATCCGCATTTTATGAATTATTCAAGAAAAATGTGTGCTCGACACACTGCAGGAACCAAAATTGACCTGATGGGTCAAAGAGGTTCAACTTTTTTTTAGGGTTGACGGAGTTGTATAGGTCAATCCATCGATTACTTTTTTTAATAAGATTAAAAGTCACATCTTCTCGTTACATACTTGCAATAGTTTAGTATTTGTAATCTAAACGACCTGACACACCCCGTATCCATTACTGTATGCTCCTGTATTTGCTGGAATTTCGAATTCGTTCAAATGATGTCAAATGGGCCAATGTCCCTCATGTGCTCCTCTGCTACATACGGGTTAGCAGCAGGCAACAGTGTGTTCATTATTTGGCCCCTAGATGGTGCTAAGTAGTTTTGTGTATTTTGCCCCGTTTTCCTGTTTTTTGTTGGGTTTTTCTGAACTTTTCTTTAATAGCAGTAGCATGGTCCCATGGGTATTGTTGGCGCCTTTTATCTATAATTTCCCAAATTCTTTCTGTGGCACTATATGAATGAACTCAAAGCATATGTGTGCACCTACCTGAATGGGCTTTGTAAGCCATGGAATGCGAGTTGGGGGCAAATTTCCTCCCTGTGCTCCAATTCCCATTGTGCCGCCTATAGGAAAGTATCCTTTTTAATCCTATCCTCATACTCTTTTTGTCCACTTCGGTGAACTCTTTTGGAGTATTTTTGGACCTACATGCCCTTGTTTCTACATGTTCCCCATGAAGAAACAAGGGCATGTAATCCCTTTTAATCCACCCAGATTAGCGAACTGTCTCACTCGGCATTTGGGACATAGTGCATTTCACCCTCTAGCGACAACGGCTTTTACCAGAATAATTGACTTGTAAATTGACGTTAATTTTCCCCAAATGGTAGTTTGACATTTTAATAGGCTGGGAGGTTAAGCCATTTGATAAAACCATTAGCTTGTTTTTAAATACTAGTTTGTATGCAGATTCAGCTATTGTTGAATTATATTTTCAATATAGAATTTATTTGCAAAATTTCATATCTGGAGTTCCTAATTTAAGAAACTGCATGCTTGAAGGCTAAAAGTTTGGGACTAAAATTGGTTAAATAGTTGGAAAGTATATTGGTTATATCTAGGCCAATCATTCCTAGCTTTTTATCTACTGTTTTTCAAAAAATTCAGGTGGTTTACATGGGGACATATGCATATTTCTGCAATTGTCATTATTGGCTCGAAAATATAGTATAATGAACTTCCTGTTAATATGATGCATAACGTCCCATTGAATGTTGCGGGGTGGAAATCGTCTCGATTGTGTTTCCAGTCACATTCCACAATAGGGCGTTTTCAAAAGCCCTTGGGTCCTTACTGCAATGAAGATTCGTCCTCTAGCGAATTTTGTCGATTTTTTTTTTTTTTTTTTTAAATGTGAGGGGCCCCTTCAAGGACCTTTAATATATGCATTCCTCCGTTCCCCCTCATCGCAACATCTTTGTGGACACATTACCCCCTGGCATTTTAGCACTACCCCTCGCAATTTTTTTTCCTTTTCGGTTATTTTCAGCATCTTCACCCTCTTTTCTCCGCAAACTCTTGTACCGACCTTATGAATGAGTATCCCCCCTTGTGTTTGGCCCCTTCTCTCCTCCGTGAGTTTGTTTATCCCCTCGTTTTTCCGTGTTACAGCCGAGTTCCTTGGCTACTTTGTCATTCAGGGGGCTTCCCCACTATAATAGCGTGGGAAAATGGCGACCATGTTTCGTCAGGGGTCGCGGTGGGCGACTCATGGTGACCCTTTGTGAAAAATCCAATGCATATTCAATGTCACGGATTCTGGTGTTACGCCGCGTTCTTTATGGTTGTTTGCCTTCCACAAAGACGCCATTTTTTCTCTTGCATACTTCATCCAATGGCGCTCCAGCAACCATCTCATATTTTATATTGGGTTCAGTGAAAGCGAAATGTGTTTCTAATCTACATTTGATTTGATGCACAAAAAGCAGGGTCGCTCAGACGTTATATTTTGGTGATTTGTGGATTTTAGTTTCAATAGTTTAGGACGTAAAATGCATCCAACATTGTCTATGAAAACCCCCGGAACTGCACATATTTGCTTTGACATCATCTAATGTGTGATTGGGATAATGGAATTGAAAATAGCATCTGTTTGGATTCTGTTAGCTTCTGGTTTATGTAGTCGTCCTGTTATAATATACAGTAATGGGATTCACATTTTCTAAAATAGCCTGTCAAAAACTGTAAATCATTTTCCCAATAATGTGTAATCGGGAAATGTGCTTGACTTTTTATTTCCTACAAAAAGTTGGGAATTATGCTTGAAGTTGAAATTCGTGTTGAGCACCAGTGTATGCTGGAATTTCCTGGCCACTTCTTGACATTGCTGTTAATCAGAAAAATTCTGTATAAAAACAAAAACATTTTTTTTGTTGTTAAAACTTCTCTAGAAGAATTTTTACCATATTAATTATTCATGTGAGGGGTCCTTGGAAATGTAAGGGATAAGACTTGGGGAAATGTACTGGGTACCATTGGATTGCTATCCAAATTAACTTGCATGCTTTGCCACTAGATGGTAGGTACTGCGTGGAGAGGTGCTTTCCAAACGAGTACAAACATGTCACATAAAGGGTAATTTCAAACGCCATCTAGTATACAGTGACGCTAAACTATACTAACTCGTCATTATCATCTCTCGTTTTTAAAATCGCGTAAGCGTTAAAACTCGTAAACCTTATTCTGCGAATAATTGAATTGCAAAACGATGAGGGGTATACCAAACAAAGCTGCATGACGGGGAGGGGATTTTCGGGAAGCCCCCCAAGGCTGTCCTCTTATCAAATAAGCTGGGCACGACAACAACCACGGTGCATTATTCGTGCATTTGTTTGACTAACCTATATTGATGTAAATTGAAAGAAAGGTGAAATAGCGGAACCCAGGCCAGATCCTAACCCGGTTCTATTGAAGGGGAAAATTGCGTGCGAGGTCTTCTCCTGGCGCACGTGCGCCCATTGTCTTCCGGTTCTGTCCCTTGGATCCCAACAATGAATTTGCAGGTGTTTCTCGACCACTCTTTCAATATGTATTAAGCCCGTTTTCCCCGTTTTATATCATTGAAATTCGTGTTTTAGGTCGTTCCACCCTCGCCTCGTTCCGAGACCCTTGGCTGGCTAACTTCTCCTTCCTATCTTTGTCCGCTGAAGAGGGGGGAAATGGGCATCTCTCGTTGATGGTTCCTAAAAAAAAACTGGGATGCCACAGTCAATGGCAGTGACACTTGCTTTTCCCGAAACCCCGGTAGCTTTTTGCTTTTGCCGAACCTGTTGTTTATTTTCGTTGACGTTTCACCAGTTTGGCAACTGTAGACTACAGACTTGCCAAATTAAAAAAAAGAAGCGTAAAGGCCCACCACCTACTGCTCAAAGCGGCAATACACGATCTTAACAACAACCCGAGAAACCCTTAAAATAACGTAACCGTTAGATAGCCCGCTAGCTGTTAATGGCCTTCCTAATTTATAGCCCAGTCCGAGGCGATGATAGCCCAAGCGCCGTTCTGCGACCGAATTCGAAGATAACGGAAACCATTTATGACTGTTTTTCGCGCCCGCTTTAAGGTGGTCATAAAGCATACCGTACCTGAGTTGATAAGAAACTCAAAAGATACTCAAGTTTTATCGAATGATTGTATGCAAAAAAAAAAAAAAAAATGGAATCTTCCCCTCCACCCATCTCCCCAATGAGAATAATTCTTCCTTTTACATCTGCTGCTTCAGAAGTGATATATGGCGATGATATATCATTCGACAGTTGTTTGATATTCGTGACTTTCTTTTTCCAACAAAGGCCCATCATGGTACCTTTAGGACTAAATGATAATGGATGATATTGAATTAGCAGCGATGCTTCTCAATATTGCTCATGCGGAAAATCATTTAATGGGTAATTAGGTGGGAGAATGTTAATTGTTCGCTATTTGTAGTTAATCATCTCGGTTATATTTGACCATCGTTAGGTGTCTCTAAAATGGATGTCTGAGCTGCCTCATACGGCTGGAATGCCATATTATTCACGTGACAATCCAGCCCTGTAAAAGTGTTTATAGCAAGTGTGAAGGAGCATATTGGAGGGAGTTCTTAAATGAAATCGATATTTACAGTTGATCGTCTCGGCTAAATTTGACTGTCATTAGGCGCCTTCAAATGGATGTCTGAGCTGGAATGCCACATTATTCATATAGCATTCCAGCCGTGTAAAGAGGTTGAGGCACCTATATTTCGGAGCGTTGATGAACGATAAACTAAACAGTGCATTGTGTAACCCACTCGTCACTGTAGATCTCGCTCATTGGGGAGATTGTGGGACCCCCTGGTTCGTTTTGTTAGTACATAAACAAGCCCTGTCATTAGTTGCGCCGATGGTTAAGCCAAGCTAACTAGTGTTTAGATAACATCCCCGTTGGCGATATGATTCGCTATTCCAGCTGCGCTGTGTTTAGCGTGAGTGCGCGTTAAGTTGGCCAAGGCCGAAGGGGAACCCCCTTTACTCCCCGCCGTATTAATCCTTCCATAAATCAACGCGTAAGAGGATGGCTTTCATCGATCCTCAGCTCCCGGAACAGGTTACGAAAAGTCCATAGCGCGCGGCAGGCACAGAGTCGCTCTCCAGGAGGTGCAATGGACTCGGGATTGTGGCCTTCGCTACTTTAGCCCGATTTTCAATCCTGATAAATTGCTATCAGACTCTTGGTTTTGGGATTGCCGTACTTCATGCGAGGCTATCAGAGGACGGCTCTCCAATGGACTCATTTGCTCCACAGGTTACTCCCGGCGCTTTAGGGGTTCACATATGTATATTTGAGAATTTGCAACGGTCAGACTTAGGGCTAAAGGCCCATTTATATTTTACAGTTTACACATTGACAAATTCTGTTTCGGCGCCTTTGATTGTCAAAACTGATGAAAACGTCCAGTGAGATTTCTTTATTGGCACACTTGTCAGTGTCAAAAAAATATCGTTTGATGTAAATCGACCCTAAGTCAATGCGGGGAGAAAATCTTGTCCTTGGCCAATTGGTATATTCTGTATACACGATCACAGCTAGGTGCCTATACCTAGTACAGGATTTTGAAATGTTTTTTTTAACGTTTATAATGTTAAAATTATCTGTCTAGCCAGTCTTAAGTATTTGTAAAGAATTTCCAACGGAAATTGTATCTTTTGTAGGATCGTAATTAGTTTTATAGATTTTTGGGCACCTTTTGTGTTCTGCAAATAGTATCAAATGACATATCTGCTCCTATTATTATGTATTCGTGCTTTATTATTGGCTTGGGTTAGTCTAAAGATATGAATGATTACGACACCGTATATAGTATGGGTATAACTGTCCCAAACCCTTCCGGCCCTCCGTCGTTAACATGTACATAATTATTTTTGGACGTCGTTAAATGAAGTTTAAACCAATAAAAAACGCAACATTAGGACCTGTTACCGTTAACAGTGAAGATTTATGGGCCGAATAGATAATTCGTTTGTGGGGATCCTGATGATTTTGTAGCAGTATACACACAGTTTAATTCGTATAAACCTCTTGTACGATGGCCCTCCAATAAATAACAACGATGTTAAAGGGTTGTGGAACAATTCCCGCTAACGACTAACCCAAGTTACCCAACCTTTGGTGAGAGAAAACGCAAGTTTCCATAATTGTATATTAGGGTCTCTAACCCGGTCCCCAACTCGGGGGCCTCCGTTTTAAACGAATTTTTGTGGTTTTTGTGTAAAGTTTAATGCACGTACGACCAATGGGTGCGCTGGATGTATCAAAGACTCCCATTTCGTTTCTTGTCTAAGTAACAATAGTAGTTTTACGACGCTCCTGTTGAAGAAGCGAACGCCTCCATTGAATTTGTGTACGGGAGTCTCTCTTTTTGCCCTTACCTTGCCAACCTTTTTGACCCTGGGCTCGTGCCGGGCCTACCTCGATGCACGACATTATTGAGAGTGACACAATCCAAACATGCGTATATAAATATCAAAAGGAAATAACCCAAGGGTGGCCCCTGGCCAGAAATAGGAGTGCTTCTGTGTGCACAGTTGCCCCTCAGATTTGGGAAGGCTAGAACAGGGATAAAAACGAATGTTTTTCCTAACTTTGTGCCTACATGTATGCACATTGATATTTCGATTCGACATAACTATGTATAATGTTCATTGGGGTTATCTAAGATGGCTTCACTTTTTTAACGTGGATGTGAATTAACCCTCAGTGGGGTTTTCGAGCGGAAAATGAGCCCTGTATGTTGCAAACATGGGAATTTGATATTCATGGAAACAACTAAGTCAATTTTTCGATGGAACAGATTTGAGCATATCTCAAAATTACGAGATGTAAAGAATTTGATTAATTTATCTTTGAAATTTTGATTTATGCCCGGAAATGCAGCGATAAAAATGACAAGCTATATATCACGTTGTTCAAACGTTATTTATTTTTCATGCATACAGTCTAAATTATGAAGTGATTTTGCTTAAAAAGCATGCAGTTTTAAATTCTGAATGTGCGCTCATGCTCGAAATTAACTTGAGCTACACATTCCCACCTTGTTTGACCACTTTTTCTCTTTCTGTCATTAGAAAGATAGTTGATCAAGAGGGTATCTTTACTTTTCCCAACATACTTATCATGTTTCGATACATTGCATGTTTACAATTATTGGGGAAAATACGGAACTATTTATACAGTATTTTTAACCGCACCTTTTGAGAATACAAGCAAAATTTTGTACATATTCTCTTTTTAGGTACAACCCCTTTATACAGGAATATTTTTATCAAACTTTATTTTCAGGGTTTTTAAATGGTGTGATATGTATTAAACTCCCCGGGTTGAAATGTTTCTAGTCTGTCTTGTAGGAATATGCTCTTATAGATGAAATCAACTGCCTTTTAAACTTGAACTATGTTACTCTTTGAGTGCTACTTTTATTGTATGACTTTTAAATATTCGTTAATATTGAGCCGTTCAATAAATTATTATTATTAAATTATTATTTGGTTGACCGTATCCGTTGTTTAAAGGATTATTTTTGGACCAAATTTCCAATCAATGACCTGACGAGAGGGCAGGGAAATAAAATACTCCAGGCGTAGAGTTTTTAGGAGGCCTATTTCTCCTAGCAGATTTTAAAGAGGGTCTTTTTGGCAATGGTCTGCCCAAAACCTCATTTATGAAGTAAATGTATTTTTCTGTGTGACTTTTCAGTAGTAAGAGTGCAATTTTTCTGCATTAAGAGTTCGATTTTTCTACAGAAATGCTGCACTTTTTTAAAAACAATTCTGCAGTTATTAAGTTTCATTTAACCTGAATATAAGGGACCCGCTTAGCTTTTCACCGGGCCCAGCTTTGGCTCTCGGCGCCCCTGTATAGGACAAGTTCAAACTTGTCTTTCCGTTTCGAAAATTAATCAGGAAATGTACCCGGAATCGGAAACTTGCAGCTCTAAAACGGAAGTCGCTACTGTCACTGGTTCTCAAACCTGTTCTCCGTGCAATTTCGGAAGTACCGGTGTTCTTCCACGAAATGTTGATTTTTTACAACTTGGAGGTTGTCATTTTACAAGTTCATTTGGCACTAAATCACGAGATCCGAGGGTCAGTTCGACCAGGTTTTTGTTTTTTTAGCTTCTCACAGAGGTGCTGCATTGTTTCTGACCCAGATAAGGGCTCGGTCTTCATTTGGTCACCCCCCATCGAGGGGGTTTTCTTTGTTAAGAGGCATCAGTTTTTCGGGCGGATGGCCCACTTTGATCCCAAACTGATAATTGAAGAGCACTTGCCACCACTGTGGTTGCCATCGCGTTTTTTTTTTTTTTTTTTACTTCTTTTTTAATGTTTTATTTATTTTTTTACACTTCATATATACACGCTGTTTCCTCCTTCCTCTGCGGTCCTTCCTATAGGGGTGTCATCCGAAATTTTCTTCGAAGTAATGCACTCGAAGGCCGCATGCAACAAGTGGGTGGCTGTTTGGGTCAGAACGCTTTGTTTCTTTTGCGAAAAAAATAAATAGTTGGGTGTCAGAGAGAGGGAGAGCGGTTTTGCTTTGATGAGGTTTTCTGAAGGTCTGTACTGTTGTTATAATACGGTAGGTATGTATTTGACGGCTAAGGGGGGCTGGCTACCTTCGACCATTTTTTTATACTTTTAAATAATAGTCGTTTATGGAAGGGCATTTTGTAATAAATAACGCAATTATTTCATTCATTCTTATCCACGAATTTGGCCCCATAGGCATAACCTCATGCGGCGAACCAGCTGATATACAGTATGGCTCATTAATGGGGGGTTTTCTACTAAGGCTTTCGCTTAATTCCGTCAAATCTGCATGTACTTTATGTCCAGCTGTTGTGTTTACCATTTTAAAACAGCTGTTGACATTTTATTGAGAATATTCATTGCTGTTGCTCATCAGGTTGTTCAGCAGCCTTGAAAGTCTGGAATTATGCTTCAAATTCGTGGTCAACTCCAGGTTATGCTTGAAATTTGCGTAAATCTGAGAAAAATTGTTTAAAAAAATCAGTAAATATTGTTTGAGATTCTGTGAACAAATATTATTGTAATTGTATGGTCGTGGGAGGGTCCTTGAAAATGTAAGATGTGAGCCCTGAAATCCCTAGTGTTTAAATTTTTTCCAGTAAGTTTGCTAACTGAAATTTATCCAACAATTAATGACTTTGTGATAATTGTTTTATATTTTAGCATCAGTCTCAAGCAGGGTTTGGCATAAATTAAATTAAATATCTAACAGATGTATGTTTTGGACGTTGTTATTCTGTTAAAGAAAAGGTGTCGTTATTGCTAATTGCAGTTGGCTATCTTCCAAAATATCGCTTTTATTTTGTGAGAACCTGATATTCGGTCATCTCGTTTGAAATATAGGGCTTAGGAATTGTGTTATCTTTAACTAAACGAGTCGGTTTGTGCAATTTACACCCATGTGCTCTTTTCGCTGATTTCGGCCCCTAGTCGTCGACGAGCTTTTGGGAAGTTTATTGGAGGGGACAGTTCGGGTTTATGGTTATTTGGTTTGGGCTAAACGAACAGATATGCACTATTCTTTTTGAGAAAATTGTTGGAGACGCCAAGTCCCGTATGGGGGGGACTTAAAAATAGCATTATTTTATCGTAAACTTCCACGAAACAAGGAGACGCTAAGTACAAGTAGACCTCTGTTGCTCTAATCACAGGGTAGAGCGGCAAAAGGCACACGCGGTAATCTGTCACAGCTGGAGGGGTCAAGCCCTAAAAGTGGACCGAAGTTAATTTTTGGTAGGAGGATGCGTAAAGTAATTTTCAACTTTTTCGGAATCGGTTCAAATGGACCGCCCTTCGATTGCTCGTGAAAATATCACGCTTCGGTGCCTTTCGTTAGCACGACCCAAGTTATCTTGCTTTTTTTATGATTTGTCCTTCATCGGATTTTTTCTGTCAATGACATTCACCTCGTAAATTCGCCAACGTTTCTTGGAAATGGCCCCCGCACCTTCGACGAACAAAAGCCTTCAATTAAGAAAAAGCATAGATTTAAAAGTAAATCAAGCCATCCATGGTAATGCATCACCGGATGCCCCCGTTCACGCTACCCAACTTTATTCCGAAAAAATCAATTAATTAACAAGCTATGGAAGCATTAACTGCAATAGTGCAAGTATAAGGGTGTCTAGCAGCATATTGGAAAATATGCTTGAATTTTGAACACAATTATGCTAAGGATTTTCTGTCCGTGTCGATAAATTTTATATAAAAACTATAAGGAGTTTTTCTTGGAATCTTTGAATTGTCTCCAACGAATTTGGTCCTTCGTCTGCATATTTCACACTTTGGAGGCAGTTGCTCTAACCATAGGATCACAAGCCGCCTACACAGAATCCCCACGTCCACTAAATTTCCCCTATTACAAATCCATCAATAATTAATTACCCACTTGCATTACATCCATATTACGCATTTAACACTTGTATGAAAGAAGTTATGTCGCTTTATTTGAGTGACGTCACACTTCCGTCGCACTCTTGAATCATATGGACTCATTGGGAAGAAACGAGAGCGCAATCACACGCAAAATCACCTCTGAAAATGTACCCCCCAAAAATATATTTTTAGCGCCCCTGAAATATGTGAAGTTTTTGTCGGTCGCCCAAATTATTCATCCTTTTTTTTGCCATCAAGAAGGAAAGAAAAGGAAATGGTAATGAGCACAGGACGACGAGGGGGCGATTCAATTTTCTGAATAATAAATAATAATAAAAGTATAAAAAATAAAGCTCTGCCATCCCCTCGAATTTCATGAAGTTGTTGTTACCGAGATTAAAGCCCGCTCACACACAACCAAGGACGCCCCCTACCTTCCCTTCACTATTTCAATTTATGACCTTCTTCCGGTTTCGCCTGCACGCAAGGGGGAAGTAGGTGGAGTTAGGGTATTCTGGAGCATGTCGGGAGGGGGGCTTCGAGGGGTAGGGGGACACCTTTCGTGGGAGGCATGCCGATGCCACTAATGAAGACCAGAAAATGTTGGATCATGGCCTGCTTGCCTGCCTAGTCATCCCCGTGCGATGTGCGGGGGTGGAGTCTAGGTCGTAGTCTGGCCAACTTCCCATCCCAGCAACCAAAAAATCATCCAGATGACCTCTCACCTCTCTCTCTCCCTTACGTTTGCTTTAACATTTCACCGCAAATTATTGCCGTTCTCAGTGAAATCCAATTACGACCATCGCCCCAGAACTGTTTTGCCGTGGCCCTTGCCAAATTCCTGTTCATCGTTACTTTTGCATTGCTCAAGTGTACTTGCCCCCACCAATAGATATTAGTACTGACATAAATTCTTGTCAGATGTGTTCAGATGCTGAAAAAACTAACAAATGAGTTGCCATAAGATGGCCATTAAGCAAATGCCTGCCATGGTAACGACATTGAAAGAATTGCCTGGGCTTCACATTCCGTCCTGAGTTATTACTGAAGTTGTTGTTTTCGTTATAGCAATCTTAACTTGTTTTGACAATTGCTGAGATTGAACAAAGAATCAATAATATGTTTTTCATATGGTAGTTTCAGATTTTAGCTTTCAGATCATTGATGGTTGTGCAGTAAACATGTTTATTATAGTGGTCATAGAAGCTAGACTAGGGCGTGTATACAACAATTGCCAGGGTCCATATGATAGTTTGCAACTAAATTGCATGGACGTAATTTGAATTATGACTATTTGGAGTAAACCATTTGTCGCATGTGCCACAAAAACTTGTATGAATTTACTCCTTTGAAAAACATGGCACTGTAATGAGCCAATGTGCACTCATGTGCCATTCTGCGTTAGTGCCGGTACTCGAAAGGTCTGCAAAGGGGGCTGAAAGCTAAAGAAATAGGTATTTTTGATATATCCGTATTAATTTATTTTGTTGCTGAATTGCTCGGGGTGTATAGCGTGATTTATCCCAGTTACCGCAAAGTAATCCATCAATGAAAAAGGTTGGAGATCAGGCACCTGCATTCTCAAATTAAATAATGTCACCATTAAAATAATATTATTTCCTCGCTGGCAAATAGCGAATTTAGGTTGTGTAAACTAAACGCATCTATAACTAGAATGGGAATGCTTTTTAAAGTGACCCGGGTGGCTTAGCGAACATGCTATTAATGAATGAACGGATCACTTATAAGACTATGCGATATCAGTATATGTACGTGTATTAAAACTTAAGTGTGACAGATAGCACCCTCAATCAAGTCACTTGAGAAAAGATTGCGCGGTGGCGCCCTCTGCGTAAAATAATCGTATCAAGATGGTTTGAAAGGAATGATTGTTAGCCTCATCTTAGGTGGCCCATCAATTCTTGTCAATATTTTAGGTACATCGTACGCTTTTTTTCATCTTGATAAAACGAAGATTAATTGCACCTGTATATAAAAACATTAGCCTTATGCAGGTGCAATTTATTATCATCGTCGTCCAGCCTCGATAAAAACTGACGCCTTTATTGATGTAGGAATTGTTTGCTATAGATGGCGCTGGGATCTTGAAATTGCGTTTATCTATATAGATGGTGCGAAATTTATCATCAAGCAAAATTTATAATGTGGTTGTAGAATTAATCCGAATAGAGCAGTGTTGTTCAACCAGTGTGCCGCATGAGTTTAGCGAAAAGTGTGATAAACAATATTTTATTCAAGACACCTTGTTTTACATGGATTTTTGATGTTTCATGAAAGTTTGGGATAAATTTCGTGCCTTTTTGATATGTCGCAACAAGATTTTATAAAGCTCATGAAGATCTCCCCTATATTTCACTGTTATTTTCACCTTGTATTCCAGTGTGCCTCGATAATTTCAGGCGTGGTTTAGTGTGTCGTGAGCAGAAAAAGGTTGAAAAACACATGATATATGATCATGATAAAAATAAAGAAGTTGTGGTGTAATACCACAAGTTTTGGTACTTCCTTTAATACCATATTTCAACAAATTTCCTTTTTTTTAAAGGTCTTCTGCGACCTTGAATGATCCGATCGCCATCTTCTTCCTTTGCTCAAATGCTTCGAATGTCCACTTGTTTCTGAAATTCTTAGCAGGCCAACAGTAATATCAATTCGTAATAAATTGTGAAACAGGATTTCCGAGTTGTCAAAAGAAATGCAATAGCTACACTAAACGAACTTTAAGTTTTAACTGAAGTTGTTTTTTTATCAAAATTTGACCATCAGATAGTTATGTTTCCGCACAATTGTGCAATCGCATCCTTTATTTTAGTAACAAATGCGTCCATAGCTGTAATTGCAAAAAATATTTTTAAAGAGTGTTTGAGTGGTTATCACTATCAAGTGCACTGCAAGCTTGATTAGTGATATCTGTCATGATAACTTGTTATTTTTCCTATTTCGATAATTACATAGTTGTTTTTGTTTACGTTATAGGCGCCATTCCCTGGCGCCACAGTTCATCGGCTGTTATGATATGTATTACAATAATCTGTTGATGGTGATAGGTACCTATTTATGAATTTGATTGTGGAAATCATAAAATGAAACCTATGTATCTCCATATCTGCTTGGGGGGGAATAAAAAAACATTTGTCATCGCTGTGTGGACCAGGTGAAACTACAACTTTGGGATAAAAAAGCGTGAAATTTCAACTTAACAGGTTACCTGCAGGTGAAATTGGACATTATTACTGTACAATCTAGTGCGGAACAAAGCACAATTTCGTAAATGCTTTTAGTAACTCGTGTATTAAAAAAATGAGAAGAAAAAACCCCATTGCGTGATCCTCAATTCCACATAATGATGCTGAAGCATGCACAACATTGGCATTTCATTGAGAAATTAAGGAAATTGGATCAAAATCACTTTTTAATAGAGGATGCAACGATGCGGAAAGTGCTCTTATCATTTTTGGGTATAACATTCGTTAGTTGTCACTAGTAATAATTCTGTAACGTCATATCCAAAACTTTGCGTGACGGTATATATGGACGGCCATTTGGTCGTTTGTATTTACTGGTCATGCACACAATTATAATTGTGCAATATATAGCCCTCATAAAAACACAGTTGAAACCATTTTCTCCCTTTTGCAGCTGCCCTTGATGCATCTAATATAGATGGCGCTCTTATTTTGCATGGGGTCTAGTCACTAGTGGGATAGAACTGATATTTACCTGTATCTCTAGTGCAGTTAACATATACCTACCTGTATACCGGTTATGCAATATCTGTTGATTGCCTGAAGCGTTTCCTACATGAAACGCTACACTTTTGCTTATAAATCTGTAACGATATAAACGAAGAAAATATCTGGGGCGGTGCCGTTGTGCAGGCACCTATCAATTTCATATAATATTATACTTCGGCTTCTGCAAGTTTCATTGTCTATAATTAAAGTCTGTTCGTATCACCCGCCTTAAACAGCTTAATAAGAGTTCTGTCGTCTTTACGGTTAAAAATAAACCTTAAATCAGTGTTTGCATGCTTAAATTGTGATGTAATTGGTCTAAATGCGTAAATCCTTCTTTATCATGAGGGGTTGTAATTTAATAAAAAAAAATTATTGTGATGTAGCTGACGTCGCTTGTCATATAGTACATATCAGCATGCTGTTGCCAAACTACTTAGTTCATTTCATTATACACGTTTGTTTTTGAATTCCAGGTAATAATGATTGATTGCCTTCGTCTATTCATCTGGGAAACGGGAGTTTTCAACTTTAACGTTAAACATCATGAAATCGTAAGTGAAATTTCTTATTTTTTCACCATAGAAAATATCCTAGAAATGTTTATTGAAACGTTTAGTTAGCGTGCTTTAAGCACACCCTGGTGGTGTACGAGCCTTTAGCATTGTATTCACAACAATGCTAATTGTAATCTGACGTGTTTTTCATACGTAATGAAGGAATATTTTATTTTTATAAATGTTAATTTATAAATATCTCATTGTTGACGTTACTTCATGTGCTTGGGGAATTCCGAGGAATCCACATTATTGAATGATGCACGATACTTCCGTGGAGTGGAACTTGAATAAGGTCAATTATTGGTAAAAAAAAATACTAAACAAGTGTTCGATGGTAATTTATCGCCGTAAAAGCCTTTCATTGCTTTTTTTGTTTTGAGTGACATTGACAACTGGAGGATTTTAGGACACTTTGTTTTTGAGCGAAATTTCCATACAGCTACAACACAAAAAAAGAGAGCGATACCCTGTTTAGCAACCAGATTTTTAATTAGTGTTTCCTTCCTCTGAGGGCCTATCATTATCTGTGACATAACAGGCACAGGTTTGAAGTCGCGTACTATAATCCCGAGAGTAGGTCAGATTGGCCGCATTTCACATCTGCTGTGCTCTATTGTTGATGGACCCACATTGCATTTTGTTAATTAATATTAGGCGTGACGTCATCAGGCGACATTCGGCACGGGTTGATTCACTTTTTATCCTTTATTGTGAGAAGCATTTCCTGCAGATCAACTCGTTAGCCAATGTTCAACCACTGTACGTAGCGCCACTTGTGACAATCCATCATCTATGAAAGGACTTTAGAATCGGTACTGTATTAGGGACAGGCTGGTGATAAAGGTGGTTTTTTTTTCTAATTGTAAGCTTACAATTGCTCCCCTTTTATAGCCAGATAGTGGCGATGGGGCCATTGCCATCACTTCTGGTAATGTGTGTTGTGAGCCTCTCAGTTAAGAGCGAAGTCAGCAGAATGGTGTTTGAGAGAAGAAACCACATCGTCTATCAAACAATGTAAATAATTGTTATAGCGATTCAATGAGAATGAAAGTAAAATCAATGACAAATGTCTGTAGCAAGAGATTACTGCTGAGTTGTTAGTTTTAAAATGTTGCTTTGAGGCAAGCTGTTATGACTAATATAGAGTTGATTGGTATGAATGGACGATAGTTCTCAGAAGCTAGCTGGTATCCACTCGTCATTTTTACGAATTTGTCTTACGGCCTTGACAATAGTCTCCCATACTCAGATTTCAATGAGGGCCGACTTTGTATATCTCAACTTCTCCCTGTTCTCTTCATAAATCTCTGAAGTTCTTAGCCATAGCATAGAAATCGGTTACTTCATTTGGGTGTGTATTGCAGGAATCCAAGTCCACTGGAGGATAGTAAATACAGTATACGAATGTCCATATTGCACGCTAGTAATTAACCGTAGTTGGCCTTCGCCACTAAAGATTGATTGTATGTTTTTTTTACTGTAATGTTGACAGTCTGGCGCTAAACATTGGCCTACTTTTACCTTGGTGTTGTGGATCTGTTTCACCTTCATGGTCTGGGTTTCCAGACCCGAGTTTTGAGGGCTAGTTTTGTTGAAAATTAAAATGTAATTTGAGGAATTGTGGTGGTTAGCTTTTGAAATATTTCTGTATTTTAAAACGAGGCGTGCTGTGGACACCCTGTGGAGTGCCTGTTACACTGAGATGGCACGTGCAACTTGTAATAACATTTCCTCTTTAGCAAATGAATACATTTTTTAAATATATTTTACCACAAAAATAATTAGCATCGTTGTTGTTGAACATCCCTTGTATGGTCTTGTACTTGTAGGGGTATGGAGTGATACTTGTACAAAAAGTACAAGTTGTTGTGTTCCACAGATAATAT
>JAQGAE010002720.1:0-16836 GCA_034696685.1 Julus scandinavius | reverse complement strand
CTGGTCTTTTCCCTGGAACCCCCCCTGCTTTGGCACTAGCCCAGAGCACGTCGCTCGCCGGGTTGCCGGCAGAACCATTTAGATTCTGCTCAGCGAACCTCATGGTGTTGGCCTCAGCGATCAAGGAGGCCTTGACCCTGGACGCTTTGAAATCCGAGTCCGGATTGCTGTTATTGTAAAATGTCATGTAAAAAATTAACTGTAAAATTTTACAGCACTGGGTCCTAGCAAAACCCTGGAAGTGGGTCTCTTGGATGCCCGGAACGATGGTGAAATACATCGCCGAGGTCACTGCCTGACAGATGTCTTTACACCAATCTAGTTTGGCCGGCGTAGCCGAGCCGGGCAAGGCGGTGACCGTCCCGTCCGCGTACTTGATTAGGGCTTGATTGGCCAAAGCCATATCAAGCTCCTCGCGCCAAGTCGCGTAATTTGTTCATCTAATTTTGTTACGTGGAACCTTTCCAGGTCTACGGGAGCCTGCAATTTCTCCATCGTTACAGGCTTGCTTGGTTCGTTATCTTTATATTTTAGATGAATTTTAATCTTTGTATATTAATTTATTTATTGTTATATCCTGGATGAACTACCTCTCACGCAAACGCGGTGAAGTCTGGCCCGATTCCGAAAAAGGTTTATAATTTTGGAACCAGCTAAACCCTTATATTGCAGTGTAATTCGATTTAGTTAAGAAAAAATTGTTTTAAATAGAAATATAATATATAATAAATAATCTCTAATAAAATTATAATAAATCTCTATTAAATATCAACAATAACAATAAACCTTTTAATGAATAACAATAAATACTCTCTTTAATTTGGCGAATGCATTTCCGTTATTTTTTATTTATTTTTGTTGATTGACCATTATTGTTTGATGACTTTGTTGATTTAAAGTTCTCCTGTGATTTTATTTGTTATCTCTTTTCTGTGGCTCGTTAATTAATTCTGAGCAAACGAGCGAGCATCCTTTAAACAAACAAAATTGACTGGCAGGCCCATAGAACTGTCGTCGATAATCTTTTCTTTCTTTTCTCTTTTCCCCCGAAATTTACAGCCTTTAATTTGGCCGTGAAAAAATAATCACGCAGTGGAAAAAAAACGCGTATCGCTTACAAGCAGCGGGCGGGTCCAAAATAAACACAGACGGCCGCGCGAATAAACGCTCGGCGAATAGGCCTCAAGCATAGAACAAAAACCGCATATTTTAGCGAGAGGAACAATTATCGCGGGCGGAACAATAATTGCCGTTTTCGGGCTTGCCACTAATTGAAGGCCGTTAATAAAAGAAAAAAAACCGGGTGACGGGCCGCAAATTAACAATCAACGGCTGACGTGGCGCGAATAAACCAGCGGCGGACATGCTGCAAAAAAAATCAAATAAACTACCAACGGGCAGGCCGCGAATTATATCAAACGGCCAACAAAAAACTCCGTTTTATTTTTTTGAAAAATAATTTCAACGTTTACCTCACCAACACATTTACATGGGGAGACAGCCCTTCATCACCATGGGTAAGCAATATAAATTACTTGTATAAATAAATGTATATATAATTAATATAATTAAAAATGGTTAAAAACACTACTGTCGCAAAAATAAAACAACAATTCCCACTTACGGCACCCGACTTGTCAGCCTGAACCTGGGGATCCGCCGCGCTCTGACATGGCCTTTCATCATCGCCGCCGTGTCGCAACCATTCATCGGAGCAGACTTCTTGGCCAGTTCCAGCTTCAAGTCGACCTTGCCGGCAAGCGTCTGATCGACTTGACCACGCAGCTGAACGCTCTCGGTCGTGCCATGCCCAGTCCCGTTAGCAGCATCTGGTCCATGGTTGGGGACTCCAAATATCACCGGCTGCTCACCCAGTTCCCCGAACTCGTCCGGTCAGACGCGCAGATTGTTGCTCCGAAGCACAAGGCACTTCACTTCATCGAAACGAACGGTCCGCCGGTATTCGCCAAGGCACGCTGCCTCCCCCCGACCGACTAAAGGCAGCTAAACCTGAATTCGAATTCATGCTGACCCAGGGAATCTGCCGCCGATCCAAGAGCCGGTGGGCGAGTCCGTTGCTGATTGTCCCCAAATCCTCCAGGGACTGGCGACCATGCAGGGATTACCGGCGGCTCAACGCGGCTACAGTGCCAGACCGGTACCCGGTCCCGCACATCGAGAACTGCACACAACACCTTCGCGGTGCACGGGTGTTCTTAACGATCGACCTGTCCCGAGCCTACCACCAGATCCGGGTTAACCCTGCAGACGTCGCAAAAGCTGCGATCATCACATCGTTCGGCCTTTTCGAATTTCCTGCAATGTCGTTCGGCTTCTGTAACGCATTACAGACATTCCAGCAATTTATCAAAGAGATCCTGCATGGGCTGGACTTCTGCAGCCCTACTTGGACGATGCCCTCATTGGGTGAAAAGACGACGACGAGCATCTGGAACACCTCCGCATCGTCCTCGAACGCTTCCGCAAATTCGGCATCATCATCAACCCCGTCAAGTGCTAGTTCGGAAAAAATACCGTCGCCTTCCTGGGGTACGAAGTTTTGTCGGCGGGGGTACGTCCTTTGCCCAAAAAGTCTCCGCCATTGTGGCCTTCCCGGCGCCCAACGAAGCTTAGAAGATGCGCGTGTTCCTCGCAATGCTTAACTTCTACCGCCGTTTCATCCCCCACGCTGCACAGCACCAAGCGCTGCTTAACGAGTACCTGCTGAACAGCACCAAGAACGACCGACGTGCTATCGTTTGGACATCCACCGCCAAACAGGCCTTCCACAAAAGCAAACGCGACCTCGCGGAAGCAACCACGCTCGCACACACTTCCGCTCATGGACAACTAGGCCTGATGGTGGATGCCTCGGAACTGGCAATCGGCGCAATACTGCAACAGTTCAACAATGGTCAGTGGCAAACGCTTGCTTTTCACTCCAAAAAACTGTGCCCGGCAGAGTGCAACTACAGCGCATACGACCGGAAGTTGCTCGCAGCTTATGCAGCCGTGAAGCACTTCCGCCACATGGTTGAGGGTTGACCGTTTACAATCTACACGGACCACAAGCCGCTGACCTTCGCCTTCTCCCAGCTGTCGGACCGATCCTCGCCCCGTCAATTCCGCCACCTCGACTACCTCGGTCAGTTCACAACGGAAATCAGGCACATCCAGGGAGCGGACAACAATGTCGCTGACGCTCTCTCCCTGATCTTTATCATCACCTTGGCCATAACCGCCTTGACCGGCGCACCGGCTTGGCCGCCAACCCCCGCAACGCAGGCAGCCGCACCGGACAGTCCACCAGCGCAGCCGGGCCCGCCACCTAAAGAGCCGCTACTTGCGGCCTCGACATCACAAACCACACCACCCGCCACTGCACTGGCACCGGAAGCTGACCGCTCGCCTCATCACAGTGATCTCCCCGCTGTCTTCCATCGACTTTCATCGGATGGCTGCGGCTCAGGCAGCAGACGAGGAACTGCAAACCATCTTGCGCGATCCGACCTCCGTATCGCTGGACATTCGACTGATCCCGCTAGGCGACGAAGGCCTCCAGCTGTTCTGCGACGTCAGCTTGCAAGTCAACCGGCCGTTCGTACCCCTACCCTACCGCCGACTGGTGTTTAACAGCCTACACGGTCTGTCTTGTCCCAGCGAGCGCACCACTGCCAAGCTCGTTACAGCACGGTTTGTGTGGCCATCCGTGCGAGCCGACTGCCAGGCATGGTCCCGTTCCTGTCTCCATTGTCAAAGGTCTAAGATCTCGCGACATACCCACTCGGCCATGGGTACCTTCTCAATGCCCGATCACCGTTTCAAACATGTCCATATCGACATCGTGGGCCCACTTCCGCCTTCCCGAGGATCCACGTACATCCTCACCTGCATCGACGGTTCACACGATAACCCGAAGCGTTTCTGATAGAATGCATTATGGCGGAAACGGTTGCCTGCATTTTCGAACACGGTTGGATCGCCTGCTTCGGCGCGCCCAGCCGCATCACGTCCGACCAGGGTCGACATTTCGAATCGGTGCTGTTCGACTCCTTGGCGACCTTGCTCGGCGCAGAACGGATCCGCACGACCCCGTACCACCAGGCAGCGAACAGTCTGATCGAGCGTTTTCACCGTCAGCTGAAGGCATCCATCGAATGCCATGCCACAGAACACTGGGTCGATGTCTTACCCCTTGTCCTGCTGGGGTCCGCTTGGCCATCAAGACTGACATGGGCATCTCGACGGCCGAGATGGTATACGGCACAACGCTACGGCTGCCAGGAGAGTTCTGTTGTAACGGGGTGGCGTTACCTGGTCTAATTATAAATTAAATTAATTATTTAAACGGGTGCCTTTCCTTCGTGACCTCGGTGGCAGTCCTGGCCCGATGACGTCGTCCGGAAGGAAACCTGGAAGGTAAATGAGGAATCATTAGTTAATTAAACCGTAATTAACGGAATGGTCAGTGGATCGACTTTTCCCCCCCTATACTTACAAGTAGTTGAGTTTGGCGTGGCCCAGGTGGCGCCATTGTCGGGGCATTGGTTTTTGTGCGTGCGCCATGTTGTCATTGTGTATGCGACGTTGCCATGGACACGCGTGGTTTCCAAATTTATTGGCCGGTCTCCTGAAAAATAAAAGGTTGCAGAAAATGAAGAAACCGTGAGTGTTTTTTTTTCCGTTTGAAGTTTCTCACGGCAGTAATGGATATAACAAGTTCTTCGAAGCAGGGACCACGACAGTCAACACCATGGACTTCGCTGGCCAGCTCCGCCAACACATAAAACTCGTTCTCCTGGCGCCACGAATCGCCCACGGCCGAGCGCCCGTCTTTGTGCCGACGGTGTTATTAGATGGATCCATGGATGTGTTTACAAACCGAAATAACAATCACTTTTTCCATTGTTACCTCTTTCATTTATTTTCAGGAGACCAGCAAGACAAAAAAACACACATTTACATGGCGACACGCCTCAACAACAACAAAACCAAGATAGCGCACGCCCAAAAACCAAAAAGCCTTAACAGTGGCGCCACCTGGGCCACACCAACTTCACTATCGTAAGTATGGGGAGGAAAGGTTAATCCATATTTATCCGTTAACCAATCGTTTCTTTCTGTTTCAGGTTTCTGTTGAGACGACGTCACCAGGACCAGACGGCCACCAGGTAATGCAGGTAAGTAACCCTTTTAATTAAATTTAAAAATTTAACCAAATCCGGGTCACGCCACCCCATAACAACATACTCCCCCGTGGCAAGACCTCCCCTAAGGATATGGGGTCCGGTCACAGAAGTACGGAGTCAAGGCGGCTATCCTTCTGGCCGTAAGGGGCTTCGTGAGCAAGTCCGCAAAATAGAACTTGTTACCCACGAAGCAAATTTTGAATACTCCTTTCCGAAAATGATCCCTGATAAACCGAAGTTTCATCACAAAGTATTTGGTCGTGTTATTCTTGACCTCATTCCTTATTGCGTGAATTGCCGACTCGTTGTCGAGGAACAAGGTTGGTTCCTGGATGCAGTCTGGCAAGAAGGGATGTGCCTTCTCCAAGAACTTACATAACCAAAGTAGCTCCTTGACTAAATCAACCGAGGCCATGATCTCGGCCTCCATAATCGATTGAGCTATAATGGTCTGACGCGAAGATCTCTAGCACACCGTTGCCGCCTATGCTGACGACTCATCTGCTTCCGGCCGCTGCCCGGGACATGCCGACTACAACACCACCGCCTGCATCGTCCGCCAACAGCTCCCTTCCAGCCCGCCCTATCCCGAGCAACCGCGGCCCTTCACAACACGGTCCGGTCGCCGGGTCTGTTTCAACACGCGTTACCTTTAACGTTGGCACTGGTAAGGGAGTACTGTGGCGACCATAGACGGACTTTATGGTCAGCCCCAAGCTGCTAGACGAAGCTCTGTAGCAACCACGTTTTGACCAACATGGGAACACGTAAGACAGGGTCAAGCAGAGGCCCTTTGTCTTGACCCTTTCTTCTGGACACGACTTCAACGACGACAGGACGTCCCGACCTGAGCTCCGCGATCGACCTTTGTTTCTCCGACCTAATATGCATCTCTCGTTTTCGCCCTCAATATGTATTTATTCAAATTGTATGCAATAACGTCCTCGAAATAAACACGTGTATAAATCGCTATGCTTGTTCCAGCAAGCATATATATTGGCTTAATTAAGCTGCCAAAATTAAGTGGAAGGAATGATCAGGGCCCTATACATTTGGAACATGCCTAGCGCCGGCCAAAAAGGGACGCTAGCTTAAATTATTGCTATTTAAGCTTAATTAAGCCTAAATAAGCTAACTTGAGCAGGGCCCTATACCTTTCGAAAATGCACAGGGCCTGCCATAAAGGGGTGCCTTAGGCATTTTCCAAAGCTATAGGGCTATGATCAATTAAGCTTAATTAGCTATTTAAATTTAATAAGCTTAAATTAAAGCTTATGCCCCTTTATAGCGTGCTCTAGGCATTTTCCTTAGTTAAAACCCATATCATTCCCTCAACCTAAATCAGCTAATTATGGCCTAATTTAGATCAATGTGATTTGTGCTTATTTGTATTAGAAAAATAACAGAAATCCATGTCTGTATAACATGTCAATAATTGGGGCAACTAAAGTCAATTGTGCCTTAATCAGGCCCTACTATCATAGGCCTGAATAAAGTCTTAAATTTGGCCCTAATAGCATAGGCCTAAATAAGGCTTGAAAATGTAGGTCACTACATTTTTAGCTTAAAATCTGCTGAAAGTGTCCATATTATATATGTTTTACAAGAATTAATGTTTTGGTAATGATGCATATTATGATTTGATTATTGCTAAAATATAATAATCTAACTAAATAAACAAGTTACAAGAATATATTCTGTGAATTGTAATGTTAGTTAAGATTTTTTTGCAAATATACACCATAGGACCATGCTGCGCAGCTTGGGTACATACGTTCATGTTGAACAAGTATTCAATTATGTTGCTATGGCTTGATGCTATGGCAACACAAAATAAAACTTTAGAAATTCATGATTTTGGGAGGATGGACTGGATACCATTAGTTATTTTTAAAAATTGGGGTAACCAAAGCCATACTTGTCTTAATGAGGCCATAATATCATAGGCCTAAAGTCGTAAATTAGGCCCTAACAGCATAGGCCTAAATAAGTCTTAAATTAGGCCCTAATTTCCTAGCCTAATTATCTGAATAATAAATGATAGGTTGTTACAAACGGGAAAGGGAGGAAGAAATTAAATGGGCACACCCTCTCCAAACATTAGAATGGGGGTACATTTTGAATATCAGTATCCCCCCACTTAATTTGATTCTGAAGACATCAGTTTTTAGTCACAGAAGACAAGAAGACGTCATTTTTCGGTAAAAAAAGATGTCAGTTTTTAGGCAAAAAGACGTCATTTTTTAATCATTTTTTTGGTCATAAAGACGTCATTTTTGCTAGTCATTTTCACGTCATTTTTTGGTTATTTTTTTGGTAAAAAATGACGTCTTTTTGACCATCAAAAATGACGTCTAAATGACGAACTTTGCTACTTGGGTTAGAACTGTGGAATAATAGGCGCGTGCACCGTGCGCGTGCCCTACACTTCGATTTATGCACGTGCAACATCAACAAACTACACGTGCCCTGCTTCCATTTTAAGAATGTTCCAAATGATCTATGTTGTTCCATATACTTACAATTCAAGGTACGTAATAACTCAAATATTAGTAAAAATTTAAGGAAAAGTTATATTTATTTATAAACTAGGTATTTATTATTATATTTACAACGTTTTCACAGTTATTTTTAAATTCCAGGGCTATCAACAAGCATATATGTGTTCATAATAATCTTTTGATCACCACGTTCACGTGAATGGGGTTTTTCAAGTACTTGAAAAAAGATAGGTATTAAAATTAACTGACAATGAAATACGTACATATATATGCACTTGAATAAAGCATCATTTTATTAAAGTATTGATAAAAGTAATTAGAAAACACCTTGTGTGAATTAAGATCATTTCAAATTACAGCTAGTTTTCGTATTAAATGTATTTGATATAATATATAGTATTCACAATATACTATGTGCACAGTATGAATATGAAAAATGGATCCATTGTTTATTCCCTTGAAAATGTCAAAAGGCAACGGGATATACTTTTTAAAAGAACATTGAATTTGATACAAGTTTTATCTGAAAGTTTCTAGGTCATGTAGCATGAGCAAAAACTAGCACAGCATCCATTCTGCCAGTCAAATAAGTAATATGAAGAGATCATGGGAGAAATGGGAACCAATCATGTTTAAGGTTTTTTGCTTAATAACTGCATATAGCATCTTCTAAAAGTCGTATTGAGACACTTTACTCCACTTGATGTGATCACACATATTGTTATCAATTGTTTTTTGTTATCGAAATCACAAGCCTCATCACGAGGCACTTATTGGTATCAGAATTTCGTTTAATTTAATCATACTTAAATTTTCCCCTGTATATGTGGGCCGAGTGTCCCCAAAGTACAATTTTAAAAAGTTTTCTTATCATGGAGAATTCGTAACTTAACAAGAACAAAAAATCGATGTTTTGGAAGAAGACACTATCGAAATTAATGACAATAAAACAGACATCTTACATTAAAATTTCAGTATGAATATGAAAATTTCTGGGCCAATAAAGATAAGTGTTTTTTTTTAAGTGTAAACAGGTACAGTACATATGCAGTCATATTATTCGCATATCAGAATAGCTCCGCTATTGCTATCAAAACGGACATTGATCAAACGTCATCCAACTAAGGGGCCATTCAATATAAGGACGTCCTTAAGGCTCTTACACTCCCCATGTATTTCAATGTGTCAAATTTGTAACGCACCCAATTTTCAAGCACGATCTACCTTGTCATGGTGTATCTGCCACCAATGCATGGCTTCTCCCTGGAGAATCCAGAAGAAGGCGCTCCATCGCTGTTGCTTTGGGACCTGATAGCTATCCGCCGCCATGTTAAACTGATACCAAAAGTCCTTAAATAGGCTCTTGTCACCAGTGAAACGGGGGACTTGTGCGAAGGTGGCTACCAAGTTGTGAGCATCTTTCAGTTGGTACGCTCTTTGAGGGGTAAGGTTTCCAAATCCCTCACTATATGGGTCCTGCCGTTGTACGGGGAGCCCTATTCCAAGGCATCGTGGTATCGCTACCGTTACCCTGGATGGATATGATCCTTCGTCTTCATATCTTGGTGTTGATAGTTCCTCCTCTCGTAGGGGTATTGACCTCTCCGAGCGGGGGATTTCTACCGTAGTCCTTATGGAATGGGGGTTGATGGGTGAAAAAACCACCATCCGTCTTGGAGCAGGGCTAGGATACCGCGTTGGTACGTAGCCCTCTTCCATCGTTCTAGGTGGGATGATTCGTCCTGACAGGCGGTTCATACTAAACCCTCTGTCAAAGTCCTGCAGCGGATCCTCCCATGGATCCAGGGTTGTGTTCACAGGGGTTGGGTATGTTCTTCCCCTTTGGGTAAATACCCCCCATTCTCCCAAGTGTTGCTCTCTACTCTGGGAGCAGAGGGATTGAATGGGGCAGAAGGTGGACGAGACACCTGAGCTCGTCTGTCCATTTGCTCTTGGAGTTGCGCAATCGCTTCCTCCATTTTCTTCGTTTTCTCAGATTGTTTGGGACCTCTCATAGTCCTTTCGGTACTGTTCCTGCACTTGGGAATACAGTTCCGGATTCGTAGTGGCTAGCTGTTCCACTTCCGCTGGAGGATACCTCGCATTTGACGGATTTGTCCTAACATTAGGATAATAATCCATGCGAATGGTACCCTGCGCAGGAGGCGGGACTGGTATAGCCTGAGCTCTTTGGTCGGGGGTCACTCTGCTTCCCGTTATGGTTTGGCAGTTTGTGACGCTCGCTGCTGATGTCGCCCTCGTTCCGGACGTTGTTGCGAGATGCTGGGCCACTGCTCCCATCATTTCTGGAAGATTATCTTCCGTTGATGGTGGGTAAGGTGTTCCTTCATCTATACGTGCCAGATTGATAGGAGGCATCAGTATTCTAACTTCTACTGTTGGGCACCAATTATTAGGCACACCCTCCTTAGGATATCCTTCTTGGGATCAAGTAGGGGATGTGGGGTCTAATAGTGCCTTTTCCGGACCCTCGTGAGTCACAGGTTGTCCCAGGGTGAGCACTGGGACCCCTGACTGACGGGTGTTGCTGCGGGTGTTCATGCTCACTGGTTGATCAGGCCAGCGGAGGTAGGTAGGCTGCAGCGGAGGTTAGTTGGGTGCGGAGGCAGGCGGAGGTTTCTTGGCGGCGGAGGTTGTCCTGTCGCGTAGGAAACGGGGTTAGGCCTAAAGCGTAGTGCGTGTTGGGGAATAGAGGACGGCTTCCTCTAATGAGCTTAACGCTAGCGGCTGCAGGTGGGTTGACCCAATTTAGGGGCTATATCGAAGGGTGAAGGGATAGTTGAAGATTATCCTGTTTCCTTGGATATTCTAAAAGAGAAACTGGGGGAAAAATATAAGAACAGTTTCGATTTTGTTTGTGAGTAAAATAACTTAGAGTTTATTCGAGAATGGTGAAATTTGGACACTGACAAGAGGGAGATAAAGAGAGAATTCTCTCTTTATATACACTTTTTAGCATGGGAATTAAATCTTTACATAGGTTCTAGAAATGTGTTATCATGCTGTTATCTTAAATTAGTGATTGCAAAAAGCGGCGCGTTCATACGATCATGCTAATTTATGATTTCCCATTTCTTTGATGTCTATTCAGTAATTTCCTGTAGACGTCTGGGAAGTGGGTCAGTGGACATCGTTCGACGCCCAATTTCCTGAAGATTCCTCGGAAATTGGTCTGGGTACGCTTGTGTCTCGTGGTTCCCGTCATAAACCCCCCCAAATTATCCAAGAATCTGGCGAGGATTGGAGTATTTCCAGGTGAAGTAGGTAAGTACAAGCGGCGTTAAAAAATTTTTTTTGACACATGCTACATAGTAAGAAGTATATCGTGCGTTTTTAATGTAGTTGAAATGAACTTATGGTTTTAACAATGATATAGAAAAATAAAAGTGTTTTTAACATACGACAATGTAAAGTTTTAAATTTAACAATCTTTGTTTAGGGTGACAAATCTCTTTTCGATGTTGTCTTCATCAGTTCTTTTCTTCAAAAACTGGACGATGAAACTTCCATGGATGGACCTTTTTCTTATTGGCCTCGGTGTTCCGGAAGGAACGAGTAGCGGTGTAGCATGGTTGCCATAACATCGACCGTGTCGGGGTCGATGTAACAGGATGGGTGCATACGGTCAGCGGTGTTGCAACGGTTCGGGGGGATGGGATATGCCCCATGCCAATAAAAGCAATAGGCATATCTCTTCGAGCGATGCGCGCACCAGAAACAGCATTCTCGATTCTCGTTGGGTCTAGGATGCTTGGTAAGTATGGTCCAGGCGTGGTGGTCCAAGTCACCTGGTCTTGGAGCCACGTATAATTCTTGTGGAGGTGTCTTCGCCAACTTGTCGTATTTGTCCCAATACGCCTGTAACTTGACAGGGTCCTCCGTGGTTGCTTGTGAGGGGTGCATGATGTATTAGGTTAATACAAAATGGCGACGCAGTTGCTCGCTGTAACATCCCCAGCGTAGCTTTTTGGATTTGGTAGCGGGTAAGGCCGGTTGATAAGAGGCTACTTCCGCTGCTCCGTCTTTTGATTCCTCCGTATCCGTTGACTCGGTGGAGGTGTGAAGAGAGATGGTCCTAGGGGTCCGTTCTGGTCTCGGGGCTTCAGGTTCGGCTGCGGTACGTGCAGATCCTGCTGCGGCGGAAGGTGTCTTCCTTGGCGAAATACGTTTCAATGATGGAGAGGGTCCCGTATGTGGCGATGTAGATCGTCGTTTTGGGCGCTTCTCTGGAGACCTTTGTTGATGTTTTGTTGATGGTCACTTTCTGCTACTGCCCGTACTCATTATTGATATGCGACGGATAGGCTTGTTTTCTTGACGAGTCGGAACTTCAGTTTCAGGTGTGGGTAGCGGTGATCTACATCGTTGGAGTATCACCGAGGGAGTAATGTTGTCAATAGACAACAAGGATGTGGCGGACCCTGAGCGTGCGGTATGAGCAGGTTTGGTGGGGTCCATGGTTTCCTGCGGAGGGACATTTTATTCTGGGACCACGGCGGATGTTGTGGTAGGTTCAGGAGTAGACTTTTTGTTTTCTTCTGCGGAGGCGGCTGCGGGGCTTGAGATCCTCTTGGTTCTCTGTATAGAGACTGGAAGACTTAGCGGACTGGCAGATTGGTCCGTGTTTGAAGAGATGTCCATTAATGGTTCTTCTGGCGATAGTATTAATGTTTCCCCTGACATCGTCTCGGAAGGTGCTTTTGGCGGATTGGCAGGTGGAGTGAGAGCTTGAACTCTTTCAAAAAACTGCTGAACTGTATCGGCTAGGTCCGGAAGAGGAGGTTCAGTCAGAGCTGCTTGCGCCTGGCCAGGTGCCGTGATGTGGGCAAACAGGTCCGGAGTATAGTGCACTGGATATAATGCTGAGGGCAGATTGGTTTCGTACCTTTCGCAAACTGCAATTACGCATTGTAGATGATGCTCCAACTGTTGGTACGTGGTGGCAACTTGGATCACATTTTGTTCGGCCACTTTTGTTCTGGCTTCCGATAATTCTCTGGCTTCGGTTTCTGCTTTGGCGCGATGGCTGAAATATACAGCATCTGATGAAGTTCTGCTGTTGGTTTCCGCAGGTGGTCTTGGGGGGTAGACACTGGTTTATCAGCCGCGGTTGCGGAGCATTTTTGGAGAGTTAAGTTCGCTTGAGTCCACGATGCACGACTGTGGTTAATGATCTGGACTAAATCAGGAACAAGTTGCACGTGGGTTAGCCAAGTGGTGTGGTGCGGAAGCACATTATCTGCTGCGGCACTGGTTGCTGGGGCCATTTGGGACTCCTGTCCAGAAGTTTCAATTAGTCGTCGAGCTCGAACTAAGGCGTCAGGCCAAACGACTTGAAGGCCCGGAAGCTTAGCATGGCGTTTTGTCATGTCTGAGTATTCCCTTTTTAGGACTGATAGGGCAGTTGGTGGCACCGGTGGACGTTAGGCTGCGCTGTTGGGAAATCCATCTCAACTTCAGACTGGACTTCTAAATTTGTTGGAACACGAGGAGGAGGCAGGTTATACCTTTCTCTTGGAAACCGTTTAAATGCCATAGAGAAAGCGCGGACTGGGACCGTAACTCGAAAGAGCTCAAAAACGTGGCAAATGACTTGATTGACTTCGAGGAACTGACAGTTATTGTCTCTAGAAGATGGCCTTTTATAGTCTGATGGAGGAGAAAATGCAGCTAATTGGCCAGATAAGACCCTTGTTTGGCACCGTGGTGTTAAGTTATCACTTTTAACTGCGTAGTTTCCCACAAAACTCGAGGATCGGATTACATTCGTGGAAAAAAACGGCTTTATTTGCAGGTGGTTTATTCGGATAGGGCGTTTCAAAAAGGCAGGGTACCTGACATATTTCACTAACATGTCGTTGTCACTTTCAATTTTCCCGTTATTATAGAAACTAGGGCACAAGATTTTGTCATAAACGCGCCCTTGGCTGCGGTCCCAGCCTTTCTCAATTAGTATATGGGCCGCGCGGCCCACTTTGTAAAAGAACGTTCTAGGCGTGTTTTGGCGCTGTGGGAAACGAAAATTTAGGTCTTTCAGTTCGTTAAAGTGGGAAATTGTGGCGAATGAACAAACGTAGTTTATTAATACGCTTTGGGTTTTGTCAATTTGTTGTTGTAAAACATATTCCCTTATGAACTCCCAAAATTTTAGCACCGTGGATTTCCCAAAGTCTTCAAAACATTGAAGCATAGCGTTTGATAGGTCGTACATAACCACTGCTTGAAATCGCAGTGGGGGTTTAGTGGTACGTCCTGCCCGCGTGATCTGACTTAAAATCACTGTGTTTTCTTCAATAAATGTTTTGTTTTGCGGTTCCAGAGGTCCGTAGATCCCTGTGTCTTTTTTTCTATAGGCTTAGATTCTTCGGAAGAGAGTTTCAAGTAATCTTTGGAGATAGCCTGTAGTAGCTCGGGATTTTGGTGATTTACCAGATCCGTGGTGGGGTTAACAGCCTTTTTGGGGTGTCCCCTGGCCTTTCGTATAGCGGGTACGGGGGCGGCCTTGATTTTCTTCTTTTTGGGGGGTTTTGGGTCCGTTGTAGTTAGCAGTAGAGGTGGCAGAAAGACCTGATCCTCCGCCATAGTGAGAGGGACCAAATCTTTGGCTTTAAATATGCCTTTAATTTTGCCATTTAGGGTGTCCTTTATTTCGAAGGACTTGGGACCTCTGACATTAAATATTTCAAAGGCCTCTTTCTTTTTAGGGTTTAACTTTGCAGTAATTCCCTGGGTGGCAAAACTTCTTCCTCGATGCTTCAATAGGACCTTGTCCCCCAGTTGATATCCAGGAAGGATCGCTTTCTGGTTATGGACCTTTCTCCTACGGTCATGGGCTAAGTCCAACTTGTCTTTCGTCTCCTGTGCAGTTGCCGACAGCTCTGATAGAAATTCTAAAAACGAGTGACGGTCGAACGAAGGATCCGCACAGAATTCACTATAACCCAATAGGTTATCGTGGGGACTCCGTGGTGCCTTACCAAAAGTAAGGTAGAACAGGGAGTGCCCCATGTTGCCATTTGTGGCCGAATTCATCGCCCACTGCACAGCTGCCATATGCAGGTACCAGTCCGTATGGAGTTGGTCCACTGCGATGGCTAACTTGGTTTTCAAGTCCCGGTGACGCCTTTCTACCGGGTTAGCTTGAGGGTGGTAGCTGGCCACCCGTTGGACCTGGAAGCCTAGGGCTATAGCGGCTTGGTCCATAACGGCTAAGATAAACTGGGGTCCGTTATCACATCTTACTTTATGTGGAGTTCCATATCTCAGGCATACCTGATCTATGAAAATTTTTATAATTGTCTCTGCCAGGGTGTCCCTAACGGGGAACAGTTCTGTAAACCTGGTACAGACATCACTGGCCGAGAAAACATGTGAGTAACTCCTTCGGGTTAATTGTAGGGGTCCCACCAGATCGATACTCACAGTATCGAACCGTGGCGGGATCGCTGGAGACGAGATGAAGTAGTATCGGGATAGTTGAGGGGTTTATATTTCAAACATTCCTCGCATACCGCGATATGGTCCTTCACTTGTTGCCTCATTCCCATCCAGTAGTACTTCTGGGTGATTCGCTCCATCGTAGCTAGCACCCCTGGATGTCCCGCTTCAGGCAGGTTATGATTCCACTGAATCACCCTAGCCTGTAAAAGGGCTGGGACCACTAGTTGAGGTTCCTCTGAGTCCACGTTTTTCAAATGACGGTAGAGTACTCCCGCTTTCATGGAGTACCCTCAATTAAGTTAAGTTTTAATTTCCATCCCGGATGGATCGTCTTCGCCTTCTAAGTCTTTAATAATTTTTAGACATTCAGGATCCTGTAGTTGGAGATCACGGAAATCTCCCGCTGTAAGAGGCTGTTCATCCGATAGAAAGAGATGGATTAGCACGACGGGTTCCACTTTATCAGATCCACGGGACAGCATATCGGCCAATACATTTAGCTTTCCTGGGACGTATTGTATGTCAAAGACATATTGCTGGATCTCCATGATCCAATGTGCGATGCAGCCCTGAGGCTCTTTAGTGGCCAGGATTGCTTTTAGAGGGGCATGGTCCGTGTGAACCACGAACGTAAGCCCATCTATATAGCCCCTAAATCTCTGTATTGCCCATAACACGGCCAGAGCCTCCCGCTCTGTCGTGGAGTAGTTGGACTGGGCTGGAGAGAAAGTTTTAGAGGCGTACTCCATCACCCGAAATTACTCCGCATCCCCTTGTCCTAGGACTGCTCCCATAGCATCCTGACTCGCGTCAGTGTACATGTGGAAAATTTGTTCAAAGTCAGGCTGAGCCAGTACGGGGGCGGAAGTTAACCTTAGTTTTAATTCGTTTACTGCCGTTTTACACACTTTATCGAAGACATAGGGTACGTCTTTCTTCAGGAGGTGGTGTAACGGAGAGGCGATGGCAGATAGATTCAAGATAAATTTCCCGAACCATTTACATGAGGCCAAAAATGTCCTTAGCTGTTTGATGTTATTTGGGGACGGAAGTTTCATGATGGCGGCGATCTTTTCTGGGTTCAGACTAACCCCCTCAGGGGAAATCATGTGTCCCAGGAATTTCACCGTCGTAATGAAGAAATGACATTTCTCCCGTTTTAGACCTAGGTTATGGTCCTGTAGGAGTTCCATTACTCTTCGTACGTTAAATAGGTGTCGCTTGAAGTCCTCGCTTACGATGAGGAGGTCATCCTGATACACTTCCACGGTGATATCAGGCAGTACTTTAACCAGTTGGTCCACCACTCGCTGGCAGTGGGCGGCCAAGTTTCGAGCGACCATGGGCATTCTGGTGTAGCAGAACGTGCCAGATCGTGTGACGGTAGTAAAGTATTTTTGGGATTCCTGGCAGATGGGCACTTGCCAGTAGCAATTTGTAACGTCCATCTGGGTCATATACCTTTTTCCTGTTACCCTGGCGATTAAATCGTCAATCTTTAGGCGAGGATAGGAATCGGGTACAGTAACCTTGTTTAGGGCCCTAAAGTCCGTTACCATACGGAACTCTTTAGAGGACCCAGGTTTAGCCACCAATAGAGAAGGAGCAGGCCCATTCAGACTTGCACGGGATAAGAAATCCCTTGTCTAATAAGGCTTGCACCTTCTCAATTAGTATCTCCCGTT
>JAQGAE010002719.1:0-16838 GCA_034696685.1 Julus scandinavius | reverse complement strand
TCACAAACACCTAAAGGTGCCATGTCAGCGACAAATTAAAACACCCTTTTTCGTGCTCTATAGCACCTATTTTGTTTACAGTGATACATACATTATGTACATAGATGAAGCTGTGCCAAAAATCCTAACTGTTGTAAGAATTTTAAAGAATCACCCCCTTTATCCTGATGGATTCCCTTTATCCTACATAGCTCATACATACATATACATATGTAGGTATTGAAGAATATTTTGTTCTATAGTCTGTGTACATACTTTTATGAGCAACTGTCCCTGCTGGAAAAGAAAGTAATGTACCGGTCCAGTATGATAGTAGGTTATGGAATACTGGTCCCAGTAACATAATGGGACATGTATGTGGCATATTGGTATAAAGGATCTGATTTTATACAGGTATACTAATCCAGTTATTATACCTGTATACTAATCAATGGAAAAATGTACCCATAAAGTGTAACTAATAGGACAAAACGCACTTATGACAAAACTTAGAAGGCATTTACTTATGTAGACGTTAGTATAATGTGCAGTACAAAAAAACTAAAATAGCTATTTTTAAGAGCACGGAATTTTAGTTTAGGTCACTACATATAACGCCACAATTCATGCAGAATTTGGAACAAACTATAAAAACAAAATGGCATCTCATTTGAAAGCGTTCACGTTTGAGGAACAACGAAGAAATATTAGTTTTTCAGTGTTAAAAGGCATAAAACCGAGTAAAATTTACAGTTAAATGTTTGGAGTTTATGGTGACTAATGTGTTTCACAAAGGGGGTGTTTAAACTTAAAGAAAAGGGCGCTAAACTGTAACTGACAAAAAGAGAAATGGTCGTCCGAAAACGCGATTTGTTACAAGTGCATTACAGCAATTGATGCAATAATCAATGAGATAAATGAGTCAACAAACTCTGGACCTATACATTGCAAAATAGCAAATTTCCTGTTCATTAAAATGGCTATTTCAGTTTTTTTTGTACGACATTTGGTTTTCGAATAACAAACGGATATGCAACACATTTTGACCGCCCCACGTAGGGAAAAATTTGATGCAAATTCATTCGTACTTTATGAATTTTAAATATTCATTAGCCCAAACCACAAATATTTTTTAAACAAAACACTTCAAAAAGTCTTCTAACTATGATTATGGGAACATGAAGGAAATACGGAAACAATGGGTACATTACCTGCTTTACCACCTGCAGCACTGACTAGTGTAGGAAGCCAGTCCACTCCATGCATCATGCTGTCAAAAGTGAAAAAGATGTAATATTTCAGTACTTTGTCATTGTTTTACAACATGTCGACAAATATGGTGAAAGAAATAAGACAATTAAGGCAAACAAGTGAACTGGTCTCAACAATGAGTCCGTAAATCCACTGAAGCGTTTTGATAATCAAAGTGTAACTTGTAGTCAGTGCAAATTTATAATTAAAAGGAAATCTACTTTACCCATTGTATTCAAATCCTTCTTTTATGTATTTGGGGCTGTGGAAAAAGCCTGGAACCCTCGTTCCACCCTCAAAGTATGACATTTTACCACCTCTCAAAGGATAGTTGTTGCCTCCTGAATGTACCGATCCACCATTCTACGTTTTAAAATAAGAACATTTTTCAATTCAAGTCCTACATCTAGCTGATAGCAGGCAATATATTGTAGAATATTTATTTTTAATTTATTGTTTAGTGTCCTCATACTCACATCAGAAGTAAAAGCTATTACTGAGTTCTCGTACAGTCCCTTCTTCTTAAATGCTTCAATGATGCGTTCAATATCGTAATCAAGAGCAGAACACCTAGCTAGTTTTTTAGAAAAAAGAAAAAGAAAATTCCATTTTTTGAAAATTCTTGAATTTAAAATTATTATATTTTCTTAATATGGAATAAATAAAGAATGCATTTTTTTGAAAATGGAAAAAGACAAATTGTGGCTATACATTGTGGCGTCTCTCAAATAAATTGATGAATGCACTGAAAACTCAAAATGTGCAAAAAAGCACACCAAATGTATAAAAAAGTTGCACACACATAAATGTGTAAAATTACCTATTTTTATATGCAATATTACACATTTGAATGTCAAAATGCACAGTAGTGTGTTTTGACAACACACTACTGTGCATTTTGACATATAAAAGTAGGTAATTTTACACATTTTGGTGTGCTTTTTTGCACATTTTGAGTTTTCAGTGTGAAGGCTATGATTTTTTAAAAACCCACTGGGTCCTTAATTATACTGCCACGTGAAAAATAGTTCTAAATATTATTAATGAATGGTTTAGGTTTGTTTTATTACCCATGTATCCTCTGCGAAATATGTTTTGTATTGTGGAATTCTTGTAATATTCTTCAAAATGTATGGGAACCTAAAATGAAATAGAAATTGAAGATTTAAAAAATTAAGAAAGTTACAAAATCCACCATTAAACTTCTCTACAAATTCTCAAATATATGATACACATTTTCGAAAACGATTTTACTGATACCATTAGGAGACCAAGAATTCGACTCTGAAATTACGAACTACAGTTTTGGAGTACCGGACACTTATAGCACACACTTCTCAAACGTTTAAAAATTCATAAGCTAAATTTCTTTTGATGCTGAAAAGGCTGCACTTAGCAATTAAGAAAAAGTATAATCTTGTTGCATGACAATGTGGGACAGCAAAGGCGATGTCACAAAATCACTTCTCTCGACAATGATACGACACTTGTTCTTTATTGTTTGTTGATGGCTTTCCAGTATAAACCCCAGCTGATGAGCTGTTCCACATGCTGAATTGTGTGGTGCGCAATTTGCTTAAATAAATTCAATTCAAAATTTACCTACTAACCTCACAAGTATATGCTTACACACATGTCTACCTGAAAGGTATTTTCATCATACATACACATGTCAATGTCATGGGGCCAAGGTATTCGTCAATTAGGGAGGATGGACTGGTGCAATTTTGACTCGCTTATGCAGTACCGTAAAATGTGGATACTTTGGGTAAGAAATTACAGAAGGACTTTGTCAAAATCGCAGAGACCTGGTTTGGGTTAACCCCAAATTACCCTACTCATATCTGTTTTACTAGAGTTTTACGTAAATTGCCAAAATGTTATACATTTTGATTATCTGTTAGTAGCTAAATAATAGATTCTTACCTCGTGGGGTATGTGGCAATAGGGAGAAGCGAAATACAAAAAGAACGGGTCTTTTTTGTTGTGAGATTCTATGATATGAAGTGCTTGCTTCACAAAAGGGACCTGAAATAATTAAAATAACCTAATAAAATTCCAAAACAAAAATATTTTCCAATAATTCATGTCAATATTTTCTTAAGAGTTACAGAATTGTGTTGGCCGTAATATTCCCAAGCAACATCAGTGTTGTTCCTCAAATCGAATCCAGTTCTACCTTGCACCTCTGGAATTGATAATGTATTATGAGAACATGTTTAGTGGTGTTCTGAAGATTTTAAAACTTTTCTGTGAATTTACCTGAAGCGTTTACAAAGCTGTTTTGGGTGAAATAATGCTGCACTGGCTGATAGAATCCAAAAAAAGTGTCAAATCCTCGATATGTAGGGGTATAATTCCAATTACAGAATCCCTGATTCCATCTGAAAAGAACGACATTTTACTCTAAGAACAAACAATCTGAATTCATGATAATTTGAAACACACCCGAAATGTAAAATTGTCAAAAGTGGAAATACAGTTAACATCATTACATACTTCCAAATTAGGCTATACAAACACTAATCAGAACGTATGTACTGAAAACATTCCCGCATTTCACAATAACTGATAAAATGTTGTTAAATAAAGTGCATGGCAACACATTTTTTAATTTTGATTATACAATCATAATTAACACATCTATTTGGTAAGTTAATAAATGTCAATGTAAAAATTATCGTTTATCAAACTGTCCTGGAATTCTATTTATTTGAACAATGCAATCTAACTGAAAATTGTATTAAAAAGCTATATGCAAACGATTATTTAAAATGCAAACACTTACTTTCCAATCGCATGGGTGGAATATCCTAAATTCTTTAATTCGTTGGCAATAGTTGGATATTTTAGAGGCAGGCCAACAGGATAAGTAGACTGGATTACTTCACCCTAATATAATTTTTAGTTAATATAAAATATGTAGTTTAAGTAACAACCGTAAAATGTGGATACATTGGGTCATTCATCGTTTTGCCAGTTGGAGATTCATGCTCGTCTGTTATATTGCGCTGACTTGCTAGTGTTCTAAATTTCTAAATATTGTAAAATAACGGGCATTTTTATTATGACACCTATTTCGTGTTTTCGCTAATGTAGTCAAATTTTATCTCGGAAGGTAAAATTAGAAGCATTGTTGTTAAAACAGGTCAATAGAGTGAATATCAAACAGATTTACGTAAAACTAGACTAGGCTAGTTTAGTCTAAAACCAGACCTGAGCAGGGTAACTTGGGAGTGACCCAAACTTGAGGTTCTGAAATTTCGTTCATTTTGTTCTGTATTTTTTATCATTTAAATCGAAAAGTAGGGACCTAAATGGTTTCGGAAAGGTTTATGGACATATATGGGAGATATTATATCATGTACGACCCTATATAATTTTTCCACTAAGGATATGTCTTGAAAAACGCCCAGGCCCAAACTATCCTCATTTTGCGGTAATTCGGAAATAATAGTATTGACTGAAAACAGCCAAATGTTCGTGTACCTGCATTCCGGAACGAAAGGGATAAACCCCTGTAAGCAAAGCTGCTCTGGATCTAAACAAAATAATGGCTTTCCATAAATGGCTTTTCCCTGTCCACATGGCGTCCACATGCAAGGAGAAACCCCCTTACCCCCTCTTGAGGACATCTTTTTTGAATGGTCCCTAACTATAATCTGTTATTTTTAAAGTAAATACTTACGGTGAACATGTAGGTAGCAGATAAGACTGATTTAAGCGAATTCCAGACTTGGCTAATTTGGCCATGTATGGACTATGGACGTGCTTGTTATGCCATGGTACATCATTCCATCCTAAGTGACAATGTAAGACATGAGTGACCAATCAGTTGTCAAATGTAAACAACATAGCCAAAATGAAGGTAACAAAGCATGTATATGATCTCAATGTATTTTGAGACTACAATAGGATGTTAAAACACCCATTTTAGTAGCACAATATGGACTGTGTCAAATGTTTACATAATTTAAACATACTTGAACCTCCTTTAAATACTTTAACAATAAAAGTTGAAATATAATATTGGAATTATGAAAGAGTTACATATGGTGAAAGTCATAAAACATGCCTAATAAGGCCATCGAATTCGATTTCCTGGTCTAGAGCAAGTTATGTTTTAATGTTTTGTAGATTTTATTTGGGTTCAATGGGCTAACTTAAAAAGGTTAATAGAAGTAGTTAATTCAACCCATAAATGACATCTACAGCACATCATTGAAATATACTCAAAAACACTTTGTTGTCAATTCAATAGTCAACAAGTGTGCTCAGATCAATGCAGGAATGCACACATGTCAATTCTTATACAGTTTATGTGGTTGATTTATGTGATTTGTATCATTAACACAACCATTAATTACTGCTACTTAATTAACAATCAAACACGTTTTGCATAACTTATGCTACATACTTAATTGTATGCAAAATAATCGGAAAACCAATTCCTTGAAATTATAAGAACAATGGTAGCAAGTTTCGTTTTATTCTTGTGTAAATTTACCACAAAAAATAACATGTGATGACATGCCTGTTGTACAGAACATGTTGCTTTAAGATTTTGAAATATTTTTCAGAATACATGTAAAATGTCTAAGATGAACATAGGAGACAGGAAGATTTTTTTATAGAGGAAGGATAATGGCAAAAATACTTAAATAACTCAAAAGAAGTTTTGTTACCAATAATGTATAAATATTATAATTTGTAATATTTTGGACAAAATTTCATTTTACTAAATTTGTTTTACAGGGCGAGGCATTTGAAATACCATATCTAAACATGAAAAAAGTAAAACATTTCATTAAAAGAAATTATTCAGAAAATCATTGTTCGCTTAATAGTTGTGCAGCCAATCAATTTAAAAAAATAAAATGCTGTATTTTGCCAATACTGGGTATTTGTATACATATATATATATATTTGTATTTGAAATGCCTCTGCTTGTACAGGAAATTATCGCATAATTCGTCTATTTATCGAAATTCATAATACAAAATTTCCAAAACATAGTTTCTATGTGATCTAGTCAACATTTTTACATCTACCACAAATTTGCCAAACAAAAATTCCCGACTTACCAATGTCATCGCCCACAATGAAAATAATGTTCGGTTTCGAGTTTTTTGAGTTTTTTGGTGGTTTCGATCGGTCATCAATTTCGTTCTCGAGGGGATCATGCCGTACTATTCTTGGGTTGCTTTCAACTAGGCATATCGTTCCAAAACTGCACACCACTGCAATAGTCAGAAGCACAGTCCGTTCCATGTCAATGGTAAACTGATGATCTCCGTTGTCATTTTGGTCGTTTTATCTGCTCTTTATAGCTTGAATTTTGCAACGCCAGCAACTGTTCAAACAAATGCAAGTTCATCACGTATTGGCACATTCAGGAACATGGCCTTCCCCAGGATTGGTCCTTGCATACATGACGAGCCACCTGTTCACACTTCTGCCAATGCAAAACAGCATGCGTTTTTTGCGTGTTTTGATCATTTGATGTAATGACAATAACAAATATTTCGTAGTAAACCGGATAAAACTTAATTAATATTCTTGTTCAAGTCCGCGTGTTGACATGATTTTTTTTTATTCCGCTTCTGGTTCCATAAGAATGGCTTGCTATATAATGCAGATCTGCCAACAGTTATTCAAAGAATGTTTAGTCTAGAACGGTAATTACGATCCGAAACTCGCCAGGTCAAATAGAATCAACCATCCTTCAGAATAAGGCATTATTTTCGCTCTCTGATAAACTGGTGCAGGTATTTTCCCATCAATATCTGTTCCAAAGTTTCCCATCATGTGTGGTAATTTTGGGACAGTGCATTTTTCAAGTCATATTCCTATTGGAAAAATGCTATAGGGCCAAACAAGCTGTAGTATATCCAAAAAGATGTTAACTCTGGTGGAAAAAACCAAACTTGGGCCATGTATGATGTATCATGGCTTATTCCAAATATGGTAGACCAGTAATTTGTACACGTCTGCACATATATGGCCAGATAAGTCCATAAATGACCAGGTACGGCCAAACTCGCACATGTATCTCCATGTACGGTCATACTCGCCCATTGAGTATATAGTTTTTACGTATAAATATTAGAGATTCATATGAATAGTAGAGAATGCATGTAGGAATCACTTCATCTCCTACCAAACTCCTACATAACTTACCAAAAAATTATATATTTAAAAAAATGTTTATATTAACTTCATAACTTCAAAACAACATTTACTACTTCCAAAAATAGAAAATAATTTCATTTTATATGGTGATAAAGGTACACAAAATTAAAATAGTACATTTATATAGAATGTATACTCTCGTAAAATTCGTCAAGATTTGACAAAATTTGTGTGCTTTGCCACTATGAATAAAAATAATTTGTAGTTTAATTAAAAATATGTAATGTAATTTGATTCATTTGTGAAGTATTGGAGTCATTTTTCTGTAAAGGGTTAATTCAGAATCGTAAAAAAAACGAACTAAGTTTCTTTAATTACATGCATTTTACATTATTAAAATCATGTAAAGCACAACCCATATTTCTCAATAAAATTCGATATTTTATTTTATGTAAAAAGTTATTTCATTAAAAATTGAGCACAAATAAATTCTTGATTTTGCAGAGATCATCTAAAGCACCACCAAAAAAATCATGTTGCGTACTAAATACATAGTAAAATTTGTTATTAAACCTCTAGTTTACCTTCATATCAATAAACGGTCATATATGTCAGATGCATGGTATAATGGCTCACAAAAGCCAGGTGAAAGTGTTCCATTAAAATACACAGGGTTGCCTTTGGGCTCACTGAAATGCGTGAAAGGCAGTACAGAAACTTCCTTGTACTTCACAAAACGTTCGTAAAGTTGTTTCACCTTCTTTGGATATACTTGACTGAGATCAAAAGTTTCTGTGGGATCATCTGTAAAACATTGGAAATGCGATTGGAAAACGAGACAATCGTGTTAAAATTGTTCAAAAAACATACATTTTTTTATACAGACTATACAGTTTTCTAGGAATATTTTTTAAAGAATATGCTGTATAGAATTACAGAATTAATAGAATTATGCTACATCTAGTTGTTTTCAAAAGGTCCAAGAACATGGCCAATTTATGTGTTTACATGTTGAACTGTGCGAATAAAGCACTGTAGATTAAAGTTTCTTCAACTTCCACAAGTTATTTTTGGTATTCCAAAATTTCAATTGTCTTACCTGCTAGATTAAATAGCTGTAATGTGGAATTGTTGGTTGTTTCAACTTCTGTAGAGATTTCAAAGTATGACTGAAAGAATGTTCCCAAAGCTTCTTCTGCTGTATACCATCCAGAAGGTATTCCTGCTTTTCCAATGATGAGTTTCCATTCCCCTACCCTGTTCAGTGTATATCATGGTGGTAACACTGTATAAAACTAAAATATACAACTAGGGAAACAAGTAAATCAAGATTTTTGAACAATGATAGTTTTAGAATCTAAACTCAAATACCTTATTGCTCCTTTGAATTCTCTGTCTGTAGAAACCAAATTGTATATCAGCTCATTTCTGGGTGAGGGCAAGTTCCATTTTAAGAGTGGCCACATGTTAAATCCATCAAAATTTGAATCTTAAAATTTAAAAAGTAGCGCACTTTCACGTATTGAAGAACAGATTCCTAAATATACATTTTTAACCAAATTCTGTGTGTGGAAATTACCTGATTTACCACCAGCTATTCCTATGAATGTTGGAAGCCAATCCACAGCATGAATTAACCTATTCTAGAAAAATTAATTAGTTGTTAAAACTGTAGTTTACTTGGATAAGATATTATTAATTCCAAAAAAATGGATTTTGTACTTCACCCATTGTATGTGAATCCTTTCTTAGGCAAGTGAGGACTGTGAAAAAAACCAGGCACCCTAGTACCCCCTTCGTAGAGTGTCGCTTTTGTTCCTCTGAGGGGGTAATTGCTTCCACCTCCCAAATGACCACCACCATTCTGTGAAATTCATGCATTATGCAGGTATACAAGGTTTTATTATAATATTTTCAGAAGTTTTAGAAGTTTCATTAAGAAGAACATTACGAATTTTTAGGTAATAACATCAGGCAGTATTGTGCAATAGGTCCAATCTATTTAAATAATACATTCCGAATCTAAAAAATTACTACTTTTGGTAGAAATTTTTTGTGATACATGTACACAATTCAGTGGGTAACATGAAATAAAACTATTATAATATGACAAATCTTGTGTTATAGTGGGTTTCTAAAATATTACAATACAATGAAACATTTATTGCAATTCATTCAAGATTTATTTTTAACACAGAATTTAAAGACTATTTTTTCAATTTTTTCAATAAAAATGATACATAATGAAAGATAAAATTTCATAAATTTTGCTGTTCATTTTAAATAATACACTGCAGGACTAAATTAATGGATCACTAAGATCTCTTTCATATTAATATGCTATAAATATATCATAGAATATAATAAAAAATAAACTGTTAACTTACATCAGATGAAAATGCTATCACAGAATTCTCGTAAAGTCCTTGACTTTTAAGTGCTGAGACTACTTCGCCTACATCGTGATCTAGAGCTGTCATACGTGCTGTTTTCGAGATGGGTTTGAAACATGTTTTACATAAAAATGAATATTTTGGATTCAAAGCAAGAAAAATTATGCTTAGTTACCCATGAATTTTCTTCTATACTGATTTTTCACACCAGAACTGTTGTACAAATTCTCGAAATACTCAGGTACCTTTGTAATACAAACGAGAAAATGTTAACATGCAAATATAGTTTTTGTGATGTTTTCACAAGGGAAATTATACCTACTTCATGGGGCAGATGAGGATAATGTGATGAATAAAACAGAAACAGCGGTTTGGTTGTATCATGATTATTCATAATAACTTTGGCTTGTTTAACAAACGGGATCTTTGAACAGAATCACATCTTTACAATTAGATTATTTAATAATAGTACAGTTTGGAAAAGTATAATTTCTTAAGATGAGCTTACCGAGCTATGAATTCCATGATATTCCCATGCAACTTTTGTATTATTCCGAAAATCATATGCAATTTTCCCACAAGCTACATCTATAAAAATGAGAATTGCAAAACATGGTTGACCATTTCAAAGTAGCTGGTCATTTCAATATGTTTTAGTCTCATGCTCTACATAAATAGACGAGTTTAAGATGAAAATTTCCGAAAAAGTGTTAAGTTTACTTGATTGAAAATTTAGATTTTTAAAAGGTTTTTGAAGGGTCTTTATGAATTTCATTGAATTTTACACCAGGTTAGAGTTCATCAATAAACAATTCTAAAAAGATAGTTTCTATAAACTATAAATATTACCTTCTCTTCTTGGAAATGTGGTATGGTTATAATGGCTTTCAACAGATCCATAAAATCCAAAAAAAGAATCGAATCCACGATAAGTAGGAGTATATTTCCAATTGCAGTATCCGAGATTCCACCTAAAATACATAGAGAAATACATAGAATACAAAAGGCCGATAATACACAGAGTATGCATAAAGTTGACATACATAGGTTGAATTTCTCATTGATGAAATACAAATTTATGTTTTTAATTATTGGATAACAATAGATCCTGTCTACATCCTGTGTAAATGAAAAACCTCTCTAAATACATAAAATGGATCGGCCCCGACTTGGTAACCCGTGTATTATATGGACCTGTAGAAATGAAAAACCTGCCTAAAAGCATATTTGTCACCGGTCCCAAGGGTGTACATTTAGACAGGTTCTACTGTACAAGGAATCAAAATGAGATACTTGGAACTGTAATTTCTTTTTCAAATATTACGCATCTTATCAATAGGCATGTTTTTTTTCATTGCAGTATTTGCAAAAAATAATTCTTAGAAATCAAAGAATGCAGATTACTAACTTTCCAATCAAGTGAGTTGCATATCCTTGTTCTCTCAACTTGTCTGCCATGGTTGCAAACTGCAGTGGTAGACCCACAGGGTTCGTATCTGTTAGAACATCGTCCTAAAATACCATCATAAAATTATGATTAATAGCCTCAATCAGAGTTCTTTTTCATAAATTAGAGAGAAATTAAGTTCTCCAATATTATGCCATTACCTGCATTCCGGTGCGAAATGAGTAATATCCAGTAAGCAGACTGGCCCTAGAACTGAAAATCGTGTTTAAGTAAAAGTTAGCAGAATATCTCGGTTATACACTTTCATGTGTTCATTGAAATTTAAGCATCCTATTGACATTTTATTAAAAATGCGATTTTTCATTGTTCACAAAGTTGGCCGATAAGTACCTCTAACGAGCTAAGTAATTTGCAAACTCATTTAATCAAACGGAAAATAAGAAGTTAAAAGTGGAAATCCTTGCATCTAAAATTATACAGTGGAACCTCGGTTTACGAACGTCTCTGTCTACGAACGAATCGGTCTACGAACACCATTTGTTATTTCGCTTCACGAAAGACGCTTCAGTTCACGAACACATTTCTCTGCACCACCAATCAAAGGTACGAGGTTCTGCAATTGTTTAAACTGCTTTCGTCTAATTTTGCTTTTATATGTATTTCCTTAAGCTGGATCACAACCCTATCACTTTCAATGGTTGAAATTTTAAAACACAATCACAGCCAAACAAAAACAGATTAAATAAAAATAAAAATTATTTAAAATTGCTTGATAAATCAGCAATGGTATTACTTTTTCGTTTTTCACTTTGAAACGGTAGATTTTTTCAAAATTAATAAACAAGTTTGAAAATTTTTCGTTAATTTGCACATTCTGCCAGCAGGTGGCAGCATGATAATGCAAATCAACGTGATTTATTAGTTGCCAATGAAAACACAAGTTTGTTGGTGCGCTCTGGCGATTATTTTACCGCTCGCCGAATCAAAATACTGTTCGCTCTAAATACTGTTCGCACAATTTTTGTTAAGCAAGTAGAATTCCATTGAGTATACAACAGTGCAGATCAGGATAAGATAATATTTAAGATTTTTTGAGAAAATAACTCAGAAAAAGTAATAAACCATCTGCCATAAAAGATTAATTTAACTTGTTGGGTATATACATGTTTAACCATGCTATCCCTGGTGAAAAAAACAATTGTAACCAATAGAGATTTCTATTGGTTTCTATTGTTATTTGGACACTTTATTGATTTCAATTGTTTTCTATGGTTCATGTATTGACTTCTATTGGCTTCTATTGACTTCTATGGTTTAGCTGTATTGACTGAACAATAGAAAACAATTGAAACCAATAGAAAACAACGTTCCAGATAGCAATAGAAATCTTTATTGTTTTTTTCACCAGGGATTGCCTTTAAAACTTTGTTTCAGGGATACCATGGGTGGATTCTCATACTTTCTTTATCCCACTTCCGGTTTACTTACGGTGAGCAGAGCGGCAGAAAATAAGACTGATTCAGAATTATGCCATCCCTGGCCAGTTGGTCAAGGTTGGGGGTGTAGACATCCTTGTTGTTCCAACCAATGTCATTCCATCCTACATGAACAATGCATGGCTTTAACATCACATACACGATAAATGATGGAAATTCAGTCCTCAGACTTATTGACACTTACCCATATCATCAACCAGGAAGAAAACTATGTTCGGCTTGACGCTGCAATGACTTTCTTGGTGACAATCAACAATGATGACACCAATGAAACAGGACATAAACCCCAAAAACCAGTGACCGGTATTCATTTTTCTGAAAGCTGCGATTTCGCAGCATCAAGTGCTGACTTATACAACAAAAAGAAAGTCCATGTTTCACGATTTCCTACTAGATGTAACAAAATCGGTTGCGTACGTCACTACGATCAAGGTCGTGCTGGTCTTACAGTAGCTTAATTAGCTTAAAAGGAGGTCAATTGCTGAGAGTGGAAAAATTAAAACGATGGCCAAAATCCAAGTCTTCAATCTGCACCATGCCATTATATCAACTTTGGGTATATTTTATGGATTTTTCTACAGTTATATAGATGTACTTTGTAATGTTCGGTCAGTCAACTCGAGGCAGATATGTAGTTAGAATCTTTTCCATACCAAGTTAAATCGCTATTTAATTCCCAAGACCATCAAGTGAAATTTGATAATTTGATTTTTTTTAAGCTACAGTAGTTCAATGTTCACGCTTTTTAAAATTTTGACGATTCTCCAGACTAGAAAACGAGCACATTAGAAGCTAGGGTAAAAGCTTTGTATTCTAACTTGTATTCTTCGCAAGTTTAGATGTTTGCACAAGGTAGTAAATGTTAAGATCCTTTCTAAAATCGAAAATATATTCGTTAGGGATTTGCATTGCCAGCATTGATTTGAGGACTGATATATTCTGGTAAATGCTGAAATGTCCATACATGTAAGTCATATGATTAAAAATGGCTTAAATGGTAGAGTTGTCCATGATAAAGCTCCTTCTAAACGCAATTTGGTACACGGTGAGTCATATAAGTGAGTCATATATTGTGTAAAATCCTGTAAACATTGGAAGAGAGAACTGAAGTTATTTATAATTGAGCACTATTGATGTGGAGTGTGTTGTTGTGGATTGATGTAGTTGTCATCGGATGTGTAATGTGATTCAAAAAAATGACGTTGCCTTAAAGAGCAACTTAACAGCCCAGGCTGTAATGTACTCATTGAGTGTTGAAGAATTAAATAAATAAATAAATAAATAAATAAAATAAAACAAGAACCCAATAAAAATAAAATCACAACTTCGTGAAAAATACTTCGATTTAAGTGAAATTTGGCACTTGCATAGAACAATAGTGTAGGAACAAAAATCCTGTTACGAACATGCGACAAATTACGATTTTTTTTCTCCATTTTTCATCAAGATGGTGCGGCAGTTCACCATGCTTCAGAAGCAATTGAACTGCTGCAATGGGAAACGCCACAGTTCATCGAACCAACCTACTGGTTACCAGACAGTCCGGACTTGAATCCAGTGGACTACAAAATTTAGGGAGTTCTCCAGGAAAAGGTTTACAGATCGAAGTTTAATAATATCGAAAACTTGAAACTACCTATTTAGAACACTTGTATTGAATTCGATCAGCGTATACTCGATTCGTATATCAAAGAATGGCGTGTTAGACTCCGCGCTTGTGTAATGGCCACCGGAGAACATTTTGAGCACATTTTATAATTAATTTTTGTTTCTACACCATTGTTCTATGTACCGAATTTCATTTAAATCGAAGCATCTTTCACGAAGTTGTGATTTTTTTATTGGGTTCTACTATTTTATGTCTCACATTGTATACCTCTGCAATGTTATGTTGTTATTGTGTTGATAAACTGCAGGAAAAAATTGATAAACGACGCTGAATTTTGCATAGATTTCAAACTAGTACTTGTTATTGTAACCTCGAGCTGACTTTATGAATATTCTATATTGTAATATTAACAGATGGCTTTTGACTCTACGTGCATTGGTTCAAGGTTTGCATGGCAGAAAAACTGTCGACCTGAGTAGTTTGCGATCTGTTAGTGAACAGATGGATGAATAAAAGGATATTAATAACTATAAATAGTTAGGTATCCAAACAATTTTTGTTATTGTGTTTATTAAGTAAATGGAAAACTTAACAATGAGGTGTCACGAAAACTGAGTGATATAATATACAGTCGAAACAACTCAAAATTGTGTGCTTACTAAAACATTTTGGAAAGTATACTTATGAAAGACTAGTACGGTAAGTGAATAGATTCCTTTTTCTAGTATAACATGTAATTGAAGAGAAATTCTTAAAAAAAATATCTGTGAAATCATGCAGTGTAGATTGTTTAATTTCTAAAATGGAAAAACAAGGAAGTTTCTGATATATTTTGGAAACTTGAAATTGTTTCGAAGGTTGCGGATATTGTAATATAAAGATATATTGCATTTGCACTTTTAATGTACCTAAAAGTCAATAATATCAATCAAGGTGCTAATATAACATGTTTTACTATTAGTATGATTCTGTGAAAATAATCTGTAAAGACAGACAGTGTTGATTATTTGATTTTTATATATTTTGGAAATTTTGGAAATTGTTTCGAAGGTTGTGGATATTGTAATATAAAGATTTAATCACTTGTATTTGCACTTTTCATGTACCTAAAAAGTCAATACTATCAAATGACACTACAATTTATACTAACAAAAGTTTTATTTAAGACTCTTATAGTTAGTATTTACATTTTAGATACATTAAAGGTACAAATGCAAGTGATCTGTGGATATTAATTCACTTTGAACAACTTTAAAACAATTTCCAAAGTTTCCAGAAAATACAAGTTTTATTTATGAAATGGAAACTTGGTACATTTTTGAGAAAATTTCTGAAAAAGGATGAGTTTACTCATGAATTTGTACCTTTAGGGATATAAAGTGCAATACTGACAATAAACGTGTTAAATAAGACAGTTGTTAGTATAATATCATTCGTTAATACTGTATATAGTACAAAGATGAACCTAACTAAACAAGGTGTTACATGCAATTAAAAATAATAGGGAATGAATTCAGCACCATCTATAAACTGTAATCAAACTACACAGAAATTAACGTGGCATGGAGGTCATGGCTAAAATATTTACTAAAATTGCACAATTAATTTCATCATTTTACAATCTCCATGTATGATATATCCTGTTGGCTGGGCTAATTATGTTTACACAAAGACATCCGTTTATACAGGTATTAATGTACAACGTAGTATCTGCTTAGTTAGGATAAGTTGGAAACGCAAGTGGTGCATGTTGATCTAAAATGATTCAAGAGCAATTCTCTGTACATGACAGTACAATTCGTAGAAATTCTTTGGTGATTCGTCGAAATTATTGTAAGTGGAAAACAGAACAAACAAAAAAAGCACATTTTCCCATATTTCACTCTATTCTGGCATAATTCATCCAAGTCAAAATTATACGGAAAATTTCTCCAACATTAATTGCTTTGAATTTAAATTTATTTTCTTCATTTTACTTCTGTGAAATACATCAAGCATCTTCGTTTATTGATTTTCAATTTTCCATTCATATTTGGGGGAGAAAATTCCGAAACTTTGGCAAGTGCACTATGTATACATTGCGCAACATGACTTAATTGACGTCACTTATTACTTGGCTTATAATTACATAAGCTCAGTATGCAAAAAAATCAGATTATCAACGACATTTTAGTCAATGATATCTCTACTTATTAATACATGTATTTTGATTAATGTTATTCATGAAAGACGTATAATTTCCCAATCTATACTTGCAATACTCCTGGATATGTATAATAGTGTTCAAGAAATTATAGAAGGGGTTACACTAAGCACAAGTGATATTCTTCAGCAAGAAATTAAGAAATTTTTATTTTGTGTTATAATAAACGAATTTACACTAATTTCAGAATTTGTGCACATATTTTCTACATACAGTGGAACCTCGGTTTACGAACGTCTCTGTTTACGAACAAATCGGTTTATTAACGCCATTTGTTGTTTCGCTTCACGAACGATGCTTCAATTCACGAACACATTTCTCTGGACCACCAATCAAAGGTCCGAGTTTCTGCAATTGTTTTACTAGT
>JAQGAE010002718.1:0-16842 GCA_034696685.1 Julus scandinavius | reverse complement strand
GAGATATAAGGTTTTAAAGTTTTCTTAATTAGTGGCGCCATCCAGTGAGTAGCATGTGAACTAAAAATGTAAAATTTTAAAATTGCACTGTTTTTTGGGTGACACTGGAAAGAGGAGATTGTTAGCTTTCAAAATCACGAAATCGCGTGAAAATCAAGTAAGAATTGGGGGAGATATAAGGTTTTAAAGTTTTTTTAATTAGTGGCGCCATCCAGTGAGTAGCATGTGAACTAAAAAGTTAAAATTTTGGAATTGTGCTGTTTTTTGGGTGGCACTGGAAAGAGGAGATTGTTAGCTTCCAAAATTAGATGCCGTTGCACAGCGTGGGTTTACGATTATGGTTTCGGATATTAAATATTGCTGAAAACAAACAACATTTGTAGTAATTGTGTCTACTACAAAATTAATATTATGCATAATCGCTATGAACTTACATTTTTGGCGTTATCATAAAGTCTGAATTTCTCAGTATAGACTAGTAGATGGTTTTAGAGTTGAAATGGCGCCAAAATGGAGAATTTAATTAAATTTGGATGCTAAATTGCTGTAAAATTAATAATGGAAATATTTTCTTCGTATATACTTTCATTGCTCACACGATATTTTATTTTACATTTGCCAATTAAGTCATCGTACAAACAGTTTTTTTGAATCTCACGTATTTTCAAAAACAAAATCACGTAAATTTTACAAATTTGATTTTTACAAAAAAAAAGTTCAAATTATATAAAAACTGTTTTGTATCTAGCATAGAACAAATTATATGCCACATATATGGAAATTTATGACAAATACCATATATTAGCGTATTCTAAAAGTTATCTTGCCTAACACGATGTTTTATATAGTTCCCATTCTAAAACTTTCTCTTCATTAGTACAAAATCGTTATTCAAATATTCAAAAAAAAGTATTTAAATAAACTGACCAAAACGTGTCATTATTGGATGTCATTTCCTTTTGTTGAAAAATAAGCTTTTAAAACATGTTTTTTTTGTTTTTCACGTTGCTTCGAACTATTATTCAACACTTAAATTATTGTTATCAGCAAAACGGAATGTCCAGATTCATGGACTTGATGGATACTTTTTGGGTATCCAGGTTGAAAAATTAATATTATGCCCCATGTAGTGTCAATAGAGAGATTTAGCAACCAAACTCATTGTTGACGTGCTTTGTTATTTTTTCGAAATGCACATGTGCCTGATAACGTTAATGAGATTCTGGGTAAAGGGGAACAAAACTGTTTTTTTTTTCGAAATGCGCATGTACCTGTTAAAGTAAATATTTTATGAAGAATGTTTTCACTAGTTGAAGAAGTTTAGCGCGATTGAAACCCTGTTGATTGAGCGCTTTCGTTAACGGATTCTTAGTTTGCTAAATCCCTATCATATAAATAACTTAAGTTATTCTTCAGTTTTTCTTCAGTTTATTTGCATAGATTTCGTCCAAACTGCAGTTGTTTTTTTTGCAGAAAAACTGCAGTTTGGACGAAATCCATGCAAATAAACTGAAGAAAAACTAAAGAATAACTGAAGTTTTTTTTAAAGTTTTCATTAAGTTCATTTTTGGCAGGGACGTGTGTATCCATGTACAGTATAACCTATCTAAATGCATCATGTGTAAATGAATAACCTCTCTAAAAGCATAAAATGTGCAAGTCCCGACTTGGCACCCGCATGTATAAATGAACCTGTCTAAAAGCAGAACCTGTCCAAAAGCATATTTTTCGCTGGTCGACCACCGGTTCGCATGTTCTGGCATGCCCAATCTCTGAAATGTCCATAAATGACCATTTTTTTTATATTTGCCATACATAATTTTTCAACAGGAATAGGTTGTGCTACGATCTCGTGACTACACTGAGTCATAAAAAAGTAAAACTTAATAAAAAAAACTCACAACTTGGTGAAAAATGCTTCGATTTAAATACAATTTGGCATTTACATAGAACAATAGTGTACTAGACACAAAAATAAATTATAAAATGTGCTTAAAATGTTCTCCGGTGGCCTTTACGCGAACCATTCTTCGATCGACGAATCGATTATATGTCGGGCGAGTTCGATCGAAGTTTTCTTAATTCGTAGTTTTGAGTATTCGATATTATTAATCTTCGATTTGTAAACCGTTTCCCAGAGAACTCCCCACATTTTGTAGTCCACCAGATTTGAATCCGAAATTTTTTATAGCCGGTGGTTGAGTTCGATGAATTGTGGCGTTTCCCACTGCAGCGTTTCAACCGTTTCTTGAGCACAGTGAGCGGGCCCATCGTCTTGTTGAAAAATGAAGAAATCCGAGATTTGTTGCCTGTCCGGAACAAGTTTTTTGTCCATACACTATTGTTCTATGCAAGTGTCAAATTTCATTTAACTCGAAGCCTTTTCCACGAAGTTGTGATTTTTTTTATTGGGTTCTACCTTTTTATGACTCAGTGTATTATCTGCTTATTGTAAGTGTGGATTATCTCTACAGAAGGCTTCTCAGTCAACTAATTTCACATTTTGACAGATTTAAACACTAAACATGTACTAGATGGCACATTGAATGTCAGAAGTGTGAAATTAGCCCTTTCATAAATATCCGCTTGTTCACGCTTTGGTCATTTCGACTTTTATATATACTGTATATACACATCAATAAATTATGGCAGAAAATAAGTCTTTCCCTGCTGAGCAAGAAATAGCTAAAAAATTATAAAAATCCTTTCCCTTATACCGAAAAGGATGCGGTTTTAATAAGATGTATAATATGTACTTCTGACTAGAAAATAAAACCACAAAATGCATCCACACGCGAATGTGGATGCATACATTAGTAACACAGTTATACAAAAAGGGGAAAGGATGATTATGCATTTGATGGACCGGAAGTGGTACATCAGTCAATATCGTCCAATTCCATGTCATCATCCTCTTCTCGGGGTTCACTGGTCATAATGGCCATGGTACCTACTTCTTGGAGCTGCTGATGAGTGGACTTGCTCAAAGGATTCTGCTTCAGGTTGACCTCTTTTAGGGCTGGGGCACTTCGCAAGCGACTTACTTCAACATCTGCAAGTAGATTAATTATACAGTATGATACTTTTTACACCAGCATAAAGCAAAGTTCTCACATGCCACTAATGTCGGGCACTGACATCAGGACATCGAATGTCGCATTAGTGCCATCGTGCTAATGGCTGAGGACATCACATCGATTCGGCGATGTCCCTTATCAAAATTTTTGTATATTAGACACCGTCGTCAATAAGACGTAACCGCACTACCCATATGGAAAAATGATATGCGATAAATATGTTTCAAATACATTACCAATGAATGGAAAATATACCAAAATTGGCCTAATCTAATATATGGATAATAGATTGACATATATTTGCAATATATTCCACTTTAACGTAATTATATGAAACATATATTATGCATATATATACATATATTGATAGTATATGCTTCACATATCATTTTTCCATATGGGTAGCGGCGACAAGTATTACCATATGAACGGCTATTTCAGCGGCATCGAAGCGGGAGATAGTCGCTGAAGAGTCCTTTTTTCCTGCTTCAACCCACTCATAGCCGCATCCAAACTCAAATCCCCCAATATCAAACTTATCCCCTATAGCTCTGTTTCCATCTCTACTAACAATTGAACCTAAAGACGGGTCTCCACCAAGACGTACATTGTACATATATACACGTTTTTACAAACATATGCAAACAAGTTTGCCCTCCGGGTTTGTTTCAGCCGCCATTTTGTAAATACAGTGGAACCCCGATTTTACGTTGCCCGTTTCGTACGTTTTTTACCGCTGGTCCTATGAGAAACGTAGAATCGGGGTTCCACTGTATATGTAAATATCAAAATTGTACAGCTATTAAAGACATTTAATTGCTGTACAATTTTCATATTTGCTTATATTTACAAAATGGCGGCGGAAACAAACCAGGAGGGCAAACTTTTTTGCATATGTTTGTAAAAACGTGTATATACATATGTACAATGTACGTCTTGGTGGATACCCAGCTTAGGTTACCTACTGTGTGGCTCTCATATATCATATTACCATCATCCTAGCAACTGCCCAACACCCTGCCGCCTCTAGTCAGCCCTCCACGAACCTCTTATCAGATTACCAAATGACAAGATGAGTAATGACTCATTGTGTCATCTAAACCAGGTCCATTTAGTCGCTGAAGAGCAGTCGATACATGAGCACCGTTTTGAAACTTTTTATTTGTTAATTGAAATCAATTTTAAATTCATTTTGGGTTCGACTCGCATTTGATATTTTTAAGTTCGGGTAACAATATCATCAACATCCCATGTTTGTGGGACAAACATCGAGCGGATTACAAAAATCGTAAAAAATACGGGAAAATGCCCGAAGATGCAAATTTGTTTGTCTGTGGATTAAACAGCATATAAAATTCTGACAATCCGTAAGTACAACGAAATACTTAGAAAAATTAAAAATCAACAATAAAGGTTCTGGAGCAGACGACACATGTTGCTTTCAAGATGCTCGTAAACGCGACGTTTCAGCTGTATCGTGCGAACTGGTAAATGCCGGGGCCGCAGATGTCCTGACATTTCAGGACATTTACACATGACAAATTCGTGTTTTACCTGTAATGAAGTTCTTTTCTGCATTCAGGTGAGTCAAATTGGGCACGCTGAATACTGCTCTCGGCAAACTCATGAAATGGTTGTGCGAAATGTCCAGTTTTTGAAGATCGTTGAGCTCTCTAAGCTCATCTGGCAAGCTGCTGAAGTTATTATGGGAAAGATTGAGTTCTGAAAACCAAAAAAATAATCATAATGAAACCATGATAAATGTTCAAGTGTAATTGATAAAAAATATTAAAATGTAACAAACCAGTCTTACATGTTACTTAAATCTATGAATTTCTATCCGTCAATGGGCTAAACAGTAAATGATACATAAAGTATAACACACGATAAATGGCCAAGGACCATGTTGTACTTTGTTTTGAATTATTGGGACAAACCCTGCCAAAAATGAACTTAAGAAAAACTCAACTTTTTAAGAGAAACTGCAGAAAAACTGCAGTTTGGACGAAATCTATGCAAAAAAAACTGAAGAAAAACTCAAGATTAACTTAAGTTTTTTTAAAGTTCATTTTTGGCAAGGACTGCCTAAGTGAGCAGAAAGTGGGCTATGTTTTGGGCCCGATTAACCGGAATCCAAAACATTGCGATGTTGTTTACGAAAGAATGTTTGCAAATGTGTTTTTCGACCCCCAAAATGCTGTCTTTGCCTCTTCAGAAGAAGATAATTTCTGGACACGCTCTCGATGATGAAATCTCCTCTTTCAAAATGGCTAATTTTAAATGAACTCCAAGATTCATCCCCGTGGCTTCTTCGAAAACTAAGATTTCAGCAATATTATTTTTGGCACTCGACACTGACATTAAATTTGAAGCAGACAAACTTGGATGACATCCAGATTTCAAGCTGCTGTGGATTGTGTTTGGATATATATCGAAACGGATTTGACGTCATTTCCTGTTGCAATACACAACGTGTTGTAATTGACGAGTATCTCTCCTTTGAAATAGTTAGTAAAAGTTACACAACAGTGGACAACTCCAGGATTTGGTAATTACCGGTGTTGACAAACAAGATTTTTTATGGAGGCCATGGGGTACAAGACGTTTAGTCACATGCCTCTTGGAATCTATTTTTAACCAGTAAGTCAAAAGTGATAAAGTACGCCAAAAGTTATAGGTACATGTTGTTCAAACAATAGGCCTTTTCGAATAAATTTCAACATAGATATCATATTACGGCAGGACACCTGAGGCGGTCAAACATTAGACATCTGGAAATGGCGGCAAAAAAGATTTCTGGCTATGTCCATAGCCAAAACTATCTCACTAAAGATAACTTAAACTTGGAGAGTTCCCTGTAAGAACGAAACTGGACATGTCCATAGCCAAAACTACCTCACTAAAGATAACTTAAACTCGGAGAGTTCCCTGTAAGAACGAAACTGGACATGTCCATAGCCAAAACTACCTCACTAAAGATAACTTAAACTCAGAGTTCCCTGTAGAAACGAAACTGGACTTAGTCTTGTCGATCGCTGCATTTCACCGATCGTCCTAAGTGCCGTTTGTCAGTTGAACACACTGGAGTTCGCAACCTCCGTTAGTTGTCCAACCGACCCTCGGGCGATACACATATCTCTTAAATTTTGTTTCTAACCTTTTTGATCACTCGGCACCTATTATGGATAGTCACCGCAGACTGCTGCTACCGGAGGATCCCAAGTCCAGCCAGCAACCAAACCTCCCGAGTGTTGACAAACACCCGGTAGGACACACCTACCGGGATCCTACCCTACAGGAAACGCCTGAATATTAAGTAAATTCACTTCATGAATTCCAACTGTTTGGATTAATCGCTCCTGATGCGGAATGAAGTGACTTGGAAGTGAATGTCCCCACACACGGTAATTTTTCGATTGAATTGTTGTGACCCAACATCGCAATTGGCACAACGCGACATCAATCAAGAATTGATCGCGTATGAGTAGATTCATGATCTCACCTGTGAGGGCGCTGAATTTAAAGGCAAACTTTGGTGGAATTTTCCTCAATACGTTGGAGGAAAGGTTGACCCACAGTAAAATTGTGTTTCTCATCAAGTGATACACGGCGTCTGGAACTTGCATCAGCTGACATTCGGAAAGATCTGAAATGATAGGTAAAAAATACAAGTTCAATATTTAATAATAGTGGTGATGACTGTCAAGTAAGCCTCCAGAAGATGATGTTCTGTTCCAGAACTGCGCACATGTGATTCGAAAAGTTATTGCGGAGTATGTTGATGTGTTGTGTGCCTGCTGGAACAGGAACACTGTTGCTGTTTTCCACTGTTGCTGTTTTCCATTGTGTGCTGCTTTTTTGATTTGTGAGACTAAAATAGTACATCGCCCTTGAAACGTTGTGTTTCCACTGCCTCGGGGAGAACGTCCTGTTCTCAACACTCCTGAAGAAAGCAAGATGGCGGCCGCAAGATCGCTAACTCGCCATGTTTTTGACCTTAAACTGTTGATCCTTTTCTTCCCAAACCGAGGCTGATTTCAACACGTAAATATTTGGCCAGACTCGTTACTGGAAACATGTTGGCAAGATCAACAACAGGCTTCTTGGCCTGTTGGCAAGGGGACAAGAGGAACTATTTTTAACCCTCTTTGCATCTGTCATGCAAGGGACGACTTCAACATTTGCTCAAGAACACATGTGGCGATCTCGCAATCCACCTTCTGATGAATCAAGATGCCAAAACCAGAGAAATGGCCCATTAGCAACATCCTGAGACGTGGGTGTCCATTCCTCAGTAACGTCTGGTCACGAGATGCTATGGAAGGTATCCTGTCCAAGAAGAGTCATGTGACCTATCAAACTTCTTGAAATCACCTCTGGTGTCTATACCTCCACTCTATAGCTGGTTCCACGAAGTTCTGGAAGGTTTCGTGATTAAACAGGGTCATCATTGGACACATCAAGTGATCAAACAAGCTCTGGAAGGATGTGTCCAAGAAGGGTCATGTGACCTATCAAACTTCTTGAAATCTCCTCTGGTGTCCATACCTCCACTCTATAGCTGCTTGCACAAAGTTCTGGAAGGTTTGGTGATTAAACAGGGTCATCATTGGACACATCAAGGGATCAAACAAGCTCTGGAAGGATGTGTCCAAGAAGGGTCATGTGACCCATCAAACTTCTTGAAATCACATCTGGTGTCCATACCACCTCTCTATTGCTGGTTCCACGAAGTTCTGGAAGGTTTCGTGATTAAACAGGGTCATCATCGGACACATCAAACATCAAGTGATCAAACAAGCTCTGGAAGGATGTGTCTAAGAAGGGTCATGTGACCTATCAAACTTCGTGAAATCACCTCTGGTGTCCATACCTCCTCTCTATAGCTGGTTCCATGAAATTTTGGAAGGTTTGATGATCAAACATTGTCATCATGGGGCCCATCAAATATCTTGATTGACCTGTGCTTGCCAACCCCTCCTCACTGGCTGGTCCTTTAAAGCGTTGGAAGAATGTGTCCAAGCAGGATCACGTGACCCATGCTATCTGGTCCCATGAAGTTCTAAAAGGTTTCGTGATCAAACTGGGTCATCATGGGGCCCATCAAACATCTTGAAATTGACCTGTGCATGACAACCCCCTCCTCATTGGCTTGTCCTTAAAGTTCTTGAAGGATTTGTGTCCAAACATGATCATGTGACTATGAATCCTCAAATTTCTTGAAACTGAATTGCAATTCCCACAGCTTCTTGTGGTGACTGCCTCAAATCTTTACAGACACTTATAAAACAAGATTCTAGGAACAGAAAACGTATCCAAGAAGTGACAAATCTATTCAGCTGTTGTCTTAAGCATTCACTTTACTACTGGTGAATCTTTCTTTACTGACTAAGACAACCAAAATAGAAAGCATGACGCTAGAATGATATCAGCTGTGGCTTCTAAAGACATAAATTCCAAAATCCAAGCATCCAAACTAAAAAGTTCATGATGAAAGACAATGTCTTCATGTCATCAATGGATTTTAAAAGCTTCTGGACATGTATAAACGTCTTTTGAACATTGTCAAAGAGATTAGTAATGACAAGGTGTCTGATAAGTGGGCAACCGGATAGGTCTGCCAAATAGCTGGCAGGTTTTTATTGATGTTAGAAAGTAAAAAAGTATTAATTCCATCTGGGGGAAGAGGGGCCAACCTGCTTTTGTCTACTTTCAGGATGTTGAGGCATGTGTATAGAAGGTGATGTCAGTGGAAGGTCACATGAGGGGAATTTATTTAGTGTTGATATGTTGATGTGGCCAATTTCTGTACTTAAGAAAAACTTTAGAAAAACTCAACTTTTGAAGTGAAACTGCAGTTTGGACGAAATATATGCAAAAAAACTGAAGAAAAACTTAACTTTTGAAGTGAAACTACAGTTTGGACGAAATCTATGCAAAAAAACTGAAGAAAAACTTAACTTTTGAAGTGAAACTACAGTTTGGACGAAATCTATGCAAAAAAACTGAAGAAAAACTTTAGAAAAACTTTAGAATAATTCAACTTTTGAAGTGAAACTGCAGTTTGGACGAAATCTATGCAAAAAAACTAAAGAATAACTTAAGTTTTTCTTAAGTTCATTTTTGCCCAAAACGAACTTAAGAAAAACTTAAGAAAAACTTTAGAATAATTCAACTTTTGAAGTAAAACTGCAGAAAAACTGCAGTTTGGATGAAATCTATGCAAAAAACTGAAGAAAAACTAAAGAATAACTTAGTTTTTCTTAAGTTCATTTTTGGCAGGGTAGTGCGAGGGTTAAGTGTAAAATGAATAGCTTATTTCTTTTGAGCATTGTTGATTATACTTAACGGGTGATTAATGATGGAAGGAGAGATAGCGTAATGAGACATTTGCAATGGGCATCCCAAAGATAATCATTTCCACTTAAATTCAAATAGCAGGTTTCAGAACATTGTTGCGCTTGGATATCAACATTAACTGCGATGAAGTTTAACGAGCCATTACGTGTAATTTAACTGATTATTTATCAAATCATTGTTTATGCTTTTTTGCCGGCGCATACATTATTTATCCTTAATCTATCATTAGGGTCATTGATTGTTGTTATTGCTCCAAAGCAATCATTAACTTTAAACAAGGTTACTGATAAACCTATGATGGTACAACCGAGTCTCAAATGTTGTTGAACTGAAAATATATTGTCAGAAGCTATCGTCGCAGTGATTCTTGATATTGGATCTCAAATCTGGTCAAGGCAACTAAACTACATCATGACTTAGTTGGACACTTAAGCATTGTGCAAAATTTAAAAAAATATCATGTTAAACTTTGCAGCTGTTATATTATCTTTTTAAGCAAATCTTTGAGGGGAACAAATTATTTACTTTGCCGGTGACAAAATGTTCAGCGTTACTTGTGGGAAATCAATTTTTGCTACCATTTGTTAAAACTGGACCACCTTTCATTGTAATTGTATTCGTGTTGTTGGTATTATACTGTATAAAGTTTGATTTTCTCATTTTAGGCCACATAAAGAGAAAATTTTAAGACTGAATCTGTGGTATTTTTTTTATAAATATCATTAGATTGTCAAAATATTTCCTAAATCTAACTTGGGACATTGTCGATGTTTGTCTTGACAGTAGTCTGCCATCGACATTGAAACCATGTTTTAAACAAGTTGAACAACAAATTCGTCTGGAACATGTGACATCCCAGGAAAAATTGCATGGGTCATAAACGATACATGTGCCTATAATGTCAATATAGAGCATGTCTGAAAACATGTAGACATGAACATGACATAGATTGGACACCTGCTCGGATGTATGGTCATATCAAGACATACATACTTTGTAGAAAACACAGGTATAATGGCTAACTTAAGGCGTTCCTCAGAACTGGGGTCTGGGGCCCAGTCTGTCTATTGTCCTTTTTGTCCTGCTGACAGGATTATCCCACTATTAGTTAGGCCCCCTTTAGCCTTAGTGGCCTTGGGCCCTTAAACCCAACCAACAAAACACAGTTATTGCCATATGTGATTTCTTCACCAGTGTAGAAAAGAGTTGCTTAAAATTCCTGGTTCCACTCATGTTGCTGATTAGGTGATTTGGACACCAACGAAATGGTCTACAATACCCACAAGAGCCTTTAACCCTCATATCTTGGGGTTTATGACCCACTTGTCAGCCAAACAATCTCCAAACAAAAATGTAGTCACTGCGTGTACAGAACTCGTACAGTTTTATGAAATGGGACCTACCTAATTTCTGGTTCTCCTTGGCATCCTGGCATCTGTGCACGACCTTGGTAACGGCCCTTCCAGCCTGCCGAGAAGGGTATTGTAGGGCAGGTTCTGGATGTTGGGGAATAACGTTGCTGTTCAAATCCCTCATACTGCTGTTTTCAGTCCACGATAAAGAGTTAATTCTAATCCCTGAATTTTTGCTTGCTGCTATTCAGAGCTCCTGTTTTTGTTCGGGATTCAAGATCAGCTGTTGGAGACGTCACAACCCTCGTCCACCAATCAGGATCTTCCTCCTCCTCTTTTTTTTTCATTCTTCCCCATTTCCTCAACCTGGACCGGGAGCAAAACAAGATTGCGCCACAAAGATCCCGAAAAACTAGGGATCTTCCACTCACTCATGTGGTGACCTTAAACGTAAACAGATTCTGGTGAATTTGGTGGAGGTTTTTTATTATTGGCAACTCTGGAAGTTGAATCACTTCAGGATGGTAATTTGTCACACCTTTGATCCGTAGCGTAACGGGGTCGTAAGCCTCGATTGGTCTTGAGCAAATCGTACTCATGAGTAGGAGTACTGATTATGATTGCAGTGGAATCGTACACTATGCTATAAGTTGAGTTCGTGTAATCAGTAGTCATATGAAATGAGTAATCATACTTGGACAAATATGTACTCGTGTGCAGAAGTACCGGTTATGAGTACCTGTGGAATCATACTCCGTAGTACGAGTTGTATCGTTGCTAGACTCGGGTAATTTATACTCATGAATATCAGTGCTATTTGAGTGGATATTAGCTTCTAGGATGACCCTCGTTTCAATTTACTCATTCTCCTTACTCAAATGTATTAAATGCGACTTAATTACTTACTTAAAAGTATTTCTATTCATACTCGATTATATCGGTACTCATATTTTCAGATTACGATAATGCGCGAGGACATTTATAATCATCCGTTGTGAGTACATTTTTGTAATCGAGTGCATTGTACTCGTACGTTTTGAGTACATGTGCATTCAGTTAAGCCGGGTCTCCACCAAGTCGTACATTGTATATACACGTTTTTTACAAACATATGCAAAAAAGTTTGCCCTCCGCGGTTTGTTTCAGCCGCCATTTTGTAAATTTATGTAAATATCAAAATTGCAGCTATTAAAGACATTTAAAGGAGAAATGGACACTGCAAGAAATGTGTCCCCAGTCCCAAAGGTACTTGAATTTTTAAAACCCAGGACAGTCGGGAATTATGTCTAAATTTTTGTCAAACACCAATTTTAAGCTGGAAATTTACTTCGAGTTCAGAAAATTTCTGTTAATCAGAAAAATCGGGGGAAATGTCATGAAATTGGTAGCGAGACGGGTGCTTGAAAATGTATAGAATGGACCTTTGTACGTTACAACAAATTTTCTGGACCCTAACTTTTTAAAATATTATGAGAGGGGATGTCTTGGCTAAAATGGACACAGTGTGGACAGGGGAAGGAGGGGAGTACATTTTTTGAAGGAATTTTTGTGACGTCCTTTTTGAATGGCCCCTTATACGTTTTATGACCAATTGTCCAGATATGATATTTGTCATAAAATCCATATGAAAATATTTGATAATTTTTATAAAAACCTCAACGGCAATCCTTTGAACCCCATTGACCTTATCAAAAAAGTTTGGTGCCATAGAAATATCATCTTGGCCAACGTTTTTTTTCATTTTGATGTAAAAAAACGAGAATCTTTTCAAAAGTATTTTGAACATGTGCCAAGAAAATGCAAAAGACGTCAGTGAAGTTGCACTGGCACGACTACTAAAGGGGTTTTCAACCCATGGCTACTCCATGAATACAGTACATGCTCAAAAACTTACGAAATCCACGAATTACAAAACATGTGCCCTCTGTTGTCCAACATCATCGCTTTGACGAAGGTAAACTTGAGAACAAGCCAAGAAAACAAAGCTAAAATTGAACACAAACTTAGAAGTTGATGGAACTGTTTATTGCACCAAATTTCTCACTGTCTTAGTTTTAAACACGAAGGCTTAGTGCTTACTAAGGAAACGCGTAAACTTAGGAAACACGTATACTTTACTACCAAATTTTTCCATTTGTTCTTAAAAAATACATTGTACTAAATTTGTCAGGTCTAACTATCTTTAGACATACTATAACCTGGATGGAAAAATACAAAGCGTAAAGCCGGGTCCACACCGACGAAAGCAGAAAACATGAAAACATGCATTCAGGAACATGCTTACAAAAGCAGAGGTGTAAAAACCAAAAAAAGGAGGAAAAACTGAGCAAAAGTTGTCTGGGGTCCTAAGTCGAAAAGTGAGGCCTACGCGGCTTCAAGTGGTGTCGAAGCCTATTCCGGCCGTGGGTACGACGGCAGAGTACATCCTTGGTACAAGCGCCGTAAAGAGGAAACAATTATTTCATTTGATTCAGACACATGAAACATACACATGCTACCTTGGTGTGTTCAGAAGTGCTTGTAAAACATGTGTCGAAAAACGGTCATTTTCTGACACATTTCGATGTTTTTAGCGTTCGCTTAAGAGGCGATCTGGATCAAAGGAAATTTGCGACACATGTTTCGAAAAACATGCTGGAAACTTTGTTTCAGTGTTTTTTGTGTATGTTTCCTCTGCTGCGACCTTTGGATGATCGGTGAAATGCTTTCGAAAGCAAAAAAGCCTAGAAGTTTGCTGAAACATTCGATCGAAAACTTGTTAAGCAAACTTTTAGCGACAACATGTTTTCCAAAACCTTGCTTTTGCTACGTGTTTTCGTTGGTGTGGACTAGGCTTTATATATTTACCCCCATAGTATTATTGGGAAAATATTGATTTCTTGAATTTGTTGTAAACAGAAATGGACTTCGATACCCGGAACTTACTTTAGATTTGCATATGACATGTGTTGACAGTTGACATTCGATAAAAACCACAGAAATCAATAGATACATTTATCGTGTTGCCACCCAGGCTTCTTCTCCTCGAATATGTTTGAAAAGATTTCAGTATTTAAGTTTTGAGTGAAAATGCACGTAAACTCGAATGGAGATATTTGCAACGGCGGCTCGTGTTTAGGCACTGTGGAACTGCAGCACCCCCTAGCGCTTGAACATTTAATATAATTTAATTTTTCTTTAATTCTTTCTAATTTAATTTATTCTAAATTAATTTTTTAATTTATTTAATTAAAGGCTCCTACACACTTCCACGTTTTTTCTACGCTAAGTGCGCTTACGCGCCTTATGCGAGATTTCAACAACAGCCCGCGTAAAGCGCATAAGCGCACTTAGCGTAGAAAAAACGTGGAAGTGTGTAGGAGCCTTAACTCTGTGAGGATCCAAGGATTTTGTGATTGAGGGTCAGTCCTTGGAATGCAGGGTATTCCTGATATGTGGCGCGCTGGAAATGCTGCACGGGGTCAAGGGTCGTGCTGTCTCCCCCTCCCCCCGAGCTGACCAGCATTCCATACGAGGCTTTCTGGGAAGCTCGGGGAGGCAGAGAGGGCAGTTAAGTTCTGGCTGAGGATCGGATTAGACCTCAGCACACGTGCGCGCACGGGACTTGGACTCCCAGAGTTTTCAGGGCGGGCAAGTAAGCTGCCCGCGTGTTTATGTTAAATCTTTTTGTAAAGTTTAGTTTTTTATTAGTTTTGTAAATAAAAACCCTTAACATTGAGTCGCGTGTATTTTCTCGGAGCCCCTACGCGATCATCACAACTCTTTAACCATCCCCCAGTTAATGAAAAAAGGCTTTACAGTTCCATCAGCGCGGTGTTTGACTGTTATGAGGAAGTTATAGGAAGTTGCACATCAGGCTGTGAGGGATAGAGAGCACTGTCGCTCCCACAGTGCCGACCCTGGCGTGCTGATGAGCAGCGCCCCCCACTAAAGTGAGGCAGAGTCCGAGCCACACATTCCGACCTTCGACCTTGCCCCCGCCCGTGAGCCACGCCAGGTGACTCGGCGGGAAAAGGAGAACGACCCTTGGCCCACTCGCCTCGCTGGACGCTTGGCGACCTTTGGCCAAAGCTTCTCCGTGTAGTCAGGAATGACCCCCGACCCCGAGGTCACCTGCATTCCTTTTGCCGAAATAGGAATTTCGGCACAGTAGATAGGAATGTGGGAGGGCGCCACTTGCTCTTTTTGGACGGAATAAAAAGAAGCAAGTGACCTGACTGGGGGTCAGATGTTCTTACGGTATATCAGGATAAGGATCAAGCGGTTATCGGATTTCGGGATTAACCCAAGTGATTAGTGCTCCTGATTTTGAATTGTATTTCGCGCGTGCAATTTCGTCTCCCTGTCTCACAACTAATTGTAGGTACGGAACGCCATTGGATATTTAGTTATATACATGTGTAATACAATATGAAGCACCAAGCGGATTGGCCACAGTGGATCACGTGCACATTTATGTTCCATACATAATTTCTCCTCCTTTATGTCCACCTGTTTCCTGTATTAGTTTCAGTGGCTAGCAAGGATATTTGGCACCCAAGGCCAAACTCAAATTTGAGCCCCGCCCCCTCAAAACTGGTATTCTGAAAAGCAACATTGTTTGTATTGTGTTACTTAAACATGTCAACTTTCAATAATAATGAGCTTTATATATAATCCAACAAATCTATTTTAATACTTTGGGCGACCCCTAGCCACCGTCTTCCAGGGCAGCTGCCCCATCGCTCACTACTGAAATATTTTCCATGTTTCCTTTCAATGTTTTTCTCAAGGTACAAATATCATGTTTGTTCATGTACTTTTACTGTTATCTGAACACGTGATAAGTCCACTGTTTGCTTTCTGAGCAAACACAACTTTCTCCCAGGTTATAAGACCAAAATCCAGTGAGTCGCCCATTTCGAGTGCACATGTTCTGAGGTGCTTGAAGTCTTGGATGTTTCAAGATGTTGCTCTTCTGCAGTCTGCTATTTCTTCTGGTTTCTGTTGGGAATTTCTCACCCATAGAACGTTCCGAGAACACATGCGGATATGCGGTAAGTCTATACATGTGAAATATTATTTAAAATTAGAGGTTTGCAATATCCATTTATTACAACTTAGGACTATGCATGTCTTAATTAATGCAACCTTATGTCAGTACTTTAATTAAAAAAAACAGGAAAAATCAAGTGCCCTTAGGTTTCTGAATTTCTATTTCACATATATATACATACAGAATATTGGAAATGACATTATTTAAAGTGCAACAAGTACTACTGGTAGTAAAACTAATTCTAGCAATACATTATTTGAGCTTTAGTTTTCATACAAATATTACGAATGGTCACCTTCAGATTTTAAAAATGTGTGGTCATAAGAGGCGTGTAAATTAAGTAATGAGACTGGCAACGTAGTGTTCGATCTGTCAACAATGGGGATGAGTGTCTTGGAGGGGAGCTAGATGAACATGTGAAACGCCTTCAGTACGAGTTTGAACTTGCTAGAGTGATTTGGCTGTCCCTAGCGATTTTTTTCCGTGAAACAGTTTTTCCTGGTGCGTTCTAAAAATGAGTGACATCAATTTCGAGCAACGGTGTGCTTGGTTTCAGGGTCGACACATTTCAGAAAATGGGGATCATTTTCAATCGATTCCAAAAACTCGAGGCAGCTTTCCCTCCTGATGTCCTTTTGGTCCTGCGAAAGATTTTTTGGAACCATTTTTGCGCAGATTTTACTCATCTCCAATTCATCGGGTAAAATCTGATGAAAGGTGATGCAAGTCAAATTCAACTCTTCCCTGATTATTCTAACCGTTAACCGATGATTGGAACGCGCAAGATCCCGGATTCTGTCGACATTTTCATCGGTTCTCGAAGATGAAGGCCTTCTGCGGCGTTGTTGATTTTCGAAAGATTCTCTTCCTTCTGAAAATGCCTTAAACCACCAAAAAACTTGGACCCTTGACATAATCACTCATGTGATTTCCCAAATATGGCATTTCCCAAATACGACATTTACCAAATATGGCATTTCGATAAATGAAATTTACCAAATATGGCATTTTCCATTCA
>JAQGAE010002717.1:0-16848 GCA_034696685.1 Julus scandinavius | reverse complement strand
ACAGTGGTCCACGCGAAATTAACACAAATTTTACAAGAAAAAGAACACCACATTGATTAATTGTGTTTAATTCAGCACATTAATTTAAAATTTCAAGTATAAATTACAAAAACGAAATTAACCATAATTACAGCAGCTTTCATATTTTCACTGCTTACTCGTCCAAATGTGGTTTTTTTTCTGTGATTGTGAACAATTTTTACTTTATAACATAAATTTAAACCTGGTTTTTATTTGAAGTTATGATTAATGAGAAAATATAAAAAATATTTTTCAAAAACATTAATTGGGGTATGCTGGGACATGTCCCACTGTACCCCGTATAACCAATTTGATTTGATTAAGTCCTTACAACTGACCACATGGCTAATTAACATAAACTAGCTTAAAATCATAGCATTGGGTTGCTGATAAAACCTGATTTTATAAAGACGTTGTACCACTGTACCCCGGTCTCCCCTAAATTTTATGTAAAAACATAAGCATATTTCAATGATTTCAAGGACCCCTCCAAAGCCCAATTGCCACAAAGTCTGAAATATTTTCTAGAGAATTTATTATAAAGAATTTTTCCGGTTAACAGAAATTTCCCAATGTTGGTAGAACATTTAAGCATAATTCCCAACTATTCCAAGTTATGACATCCTGAATATGGTGCCCAACTGACACAAACATTCAACATTATCAGCAACAGCATTGCTGCTTTGTATTATTTGGAAGAACAGAAGTCTTGAAGACTCGAGGATAGTCCAACAGATGTCTGCGTGTTCAATTTGGAATTGATAAGGGCCTACCACACTTGCCAATGACGCAGAAACAGGGACCACCGCCAACGTACTGGCAGAGCTTGTTAGGAAAAAAACAGCAGCCTGGTTTCACAACTCATGGAGAAACATGATTTTCCATTTAAGACTACTTGTACAAAAAGGAAGCACTCTGACGCATGCCATAATAAATCCACGTACAGAGCAAATGGCGTTTGCTAACCACTTTAGCCAGGCCTTCGACATCCTCAAAGCTGCCGTTCCACCATTATCTTCATCTCACAAAACATTTATTTGTTCAAAAACGATAAGGTTGTATTAGTTTATTTAGCATGCACCGCAGTAGCTTTTTTGAAAACAAAAACGCCCCATGTTTATGATAAAATAACTTTTTAAAACACAACTATGTTCTTTTTCAGTGTTCGACACTGCTTGATTTTATCCAAATTCAGATTATTAATTCTCCAAAAATAGCCTAGATTGAAATTTGCATTAAATAATTTAGCATGCACTGTAGTAGCTTTTTGAGAACAAAAATGCTCCAGGTTTATGATAAAAAAGTTTTTAAAACACGACTATGCTCTTTTTCGGTGTTCGACACCGTTCAACTTAATCCAAATTCAGATTATTAATTTTCCAAAAACAGCCTAGATTTAAATTTTCATAAAATTTAGCATGCACTGCAGTAGCTTTTTGAAAACAAAAACGCTCCATGTTTATGATAAAATAAGTTTTTAAAACACAACTATGTTCTTTTTCAGTGTTCGACACTGTTCGATTTTATCCAAATTCAGACTATTAATTCTCCAAAAATAGCCTAGATTGAAATTTGCATTAAATAATTTAGCATGCACTGTAGTAGCTTTTTGAGAACAAAAATGCTCCAGGTTTATGATAAAAAAGTTTTTAAAACACGACTATGCTCTTTTTCGGTGTTCGACACCGTTCAACTTAATCCAAATTCAGATTATTAATTTTCCAAAAACAGCCTAGATTTAAATTTTCATAAAATTTAGCATGCACTGCAGTAGCTTTTTGAAAACAAAAACGCTCCATGTTTATGATAAAATAAGTTTTTAAAACACAACTATGTTCTTTTTCAGTGTTCGACACTGTTCGATTTTATCCAAATTCAGACTATTAATTCTCCAAAAATAGCCTAGATTGAAATTTAAATTAAATAATTTAGCATTCACTGTAGTAGCTTTTTGAGAACAAAAATGCCCTAGGTTTATGATAAAGAAGTTTTTAAAACACGACTATGCTCTTTTTCGGTGTTCGACACTGTTCAACTTCATCCAAATTCAGATTATTAACTTTCCAAAAACAGCCTAGATTTAAATTTTCATAAAATTTACCATGCACTGCAGTAGCTTTTTGAAAACAAAAACGCTCCATGTTTATGATAAAAAAAGTTTTAAAAACACGACTATGCTCTTTTTCACTGTGCGGCTGTGCAACTTAAATTTGTATTATTTAATTTTAAAAATTGAGTAACAACAAACAATGTCTTCTTTACCATAATTAGCTAATAATTGCGATATCATGGGACACTTAGGAAACAAATGCTCCTTCAAATGCATAAAGAAAAGGTGATTTTGCCATGTTTTAAACTCAAATGTCTCAAAATATACATAACCAGTAATATAAACATGTAAACAGCAGGTCAAACTAAAAATATAGTTAGTTCAGATAAGGTAATTACTGAAACAAGCAACAAATGAAACGATATAGGAATTCATATGCTGCGCGGTAGCATTCCAATGTTCGGAACGTCACTCCGTTTGTGACCTTTGAAAAATTAGACATCTTCCAAGACTGGATATTTTAGAACAGTTCCTCGTGAGCCTAAAGTACTCTGGATTTTTCTTGTTGTTTTGCATTCATGGCCCAATAGATAAATGGCCAGACCTTTTCCATCTTCAAGGAAAGTATTCAAATCGGAGACATTTAAATGACAGACCAGCAGTTTGTCTCCGTCTGAAAACATGTCAAATAAACTCTGCGCCCAAGTTTATCCAGGTGAGTTAACGTCATCCATTTTTGATATACAATGGCCATGATTGTCAATAAAATGTTTACATCACTTACGACTTGAAGTATAAATAGAATTTCCAAGTAAAGCAACCGTCCAAAACAATTTTTACAAGCTCAAAGCAAAAGTGCCAAACCCAATTCACACAAAACACTTTTGCAAAAAAAGCGCACTAACGGTGCATTATAAATGCATTTCAATATTCAATTTGTCAGAAAGATGGTAAAAGCATTTTGCTAAATATCTCCATGTGGGATTTCTGAGAGAAAGGTCAATTCAGTCTCATTTATACCAATAAAATATAAAAGTACAGTGGAACTTCGATTATCCGAATTAATGTGGACCGAGACTACTTCACATATAATACGGATTGTCGCAACCAATTCGTGCTCATGTAATATTTTCCAATTCTGTATTGCATTTTATCAATTTGAAACTTAAAATTTAACATAAAACAAAAAAATACACATTTGTGGCGAGGGGTTTTGTTGTAGAAATTTACATGTATATTGATTAAACAGCTTTTTTAAAATAAATAGATCTCAGAGGCCTAAAATGCTTTGGATTTTATGGTTCACAGTAAATTGTAACTTGTTTATTATCAAATCAGGAACATGCACAGTTTATACACTCGTAAGTAAAGCGCACGGGATTACATGCCGTATATAGTCATTTTGACTTCTTGCACATGATGTTTTTAAACAAAAAAAACACTTGACACCAAATAACTTTGTTGGTTGCAGAACCAATTAAGAATATGCTTGATGACACTGATCAATGCAAACCATAGGAATAACTAAAATGCTAACAATATAATTTTTTTTTCCAAAAAAACTGAATTTGGCTGTGTAATAACTTTTAAAAGGATGAAAAAAAATTTATATTTACACAATGTCATTGAAAAATCTAGCCTAACTATTCTTTAGTAACGCAAAAAAGCTCCACATATAGATGCTGTAAGGTAAAGGATCTGGTCCTACCTTCACTTCAGCAGTATAATGACATCCTTTGAGCTTTCACTAAATCATTCCCAATGGTTTTCAAAAGCTTTTTTACTCGTGGAATTTCGGCCAATGCGTCGTCAGAGCTTGAAAGTGATGGAGATTCAAAGTCAGATTCCAAAACTAGAATAAAAAAACAATATTCCCATTGCATTACAATATGATTTCAATTATACCTAACATGTAACAACATTTGAGAAACTTACACTCTAACTGCAGGTTTAGTTCATCTAACCGGCGATTGAGTTCGTATTGTGAATGCTCAATATGTTCCACAAGGTTTAACTGACAAGTATGTACATCAATTGCTTCTGTAACGGATTTCTATGGGTAAAAGGACAATGTTTTAGTTAATATTTAATAGGAATGTCAATCCAAACTATTGATAGGAAGTGAATACATTTTTATTTTGTAGGCATTCTGCATTTTTTTAATTGCATTGTGGACAAATATTTGAAGTGCGCCTAATTATTTAAACTTGAGACTAGCCAAAATAAAAAAGATTGAATTTAAAATGACGAAATATGATTTGGTAAGAGAAGCAAAAAGGTCACCACTTAGTGGTTGGTAGTAGCTCAGCTATCATATGTACCTAAAGAAAGGTACGTTCTGCAATTAGCATTCCAAATGTTTGCAACAATTATTTCAACAAAATCTTTTTCCTTGAATTCAAATATTTTTAACATTACATGGAAAATATAAAACTGCCAAAGATTATGCAACACCCATATTATGCACATACAATTATAATCTAATTCATTTTTCCTTTGCAAGCTGCGAATCTTATGGCAGCAGCTAAGAAAATGTTATCACACAGTTGGATAGAAAGTGATATGGGGCCATTCAAAAAGGACGTCATCAAGAGGGGGTAGGGGAGGTCTGCTGGCCTAACACCATGTAGACAGGGGGTAGCCATTATCGACGTTCACTAATGATGGTATTTTTCAGTTTTTAGATTTTCTGTTTACTTGAGTTTTAAAAGTCAGTGAAAGGGGAAATGGACACCAGAATAAATGTGTCCCCAGTCCCACACGTACTTGAATTTTTAATGTCGGGAATTACTATGCCTAAATTGGTGTTTAACACCAATTTTAGAAATTTCCGTTAATCAGAAAACCCTGGGAAAGGTCGTGGAATTGGCAGCGAGACAGGTGTTATGGAAATTTATAGGATGGGTCTTTGCACGTTTTAACAAATTTTCTGGACACCCTACTTTTCAAAAAAATATAGGCGTCTATGAGAGAGGGGGGGTTAGGGCTAAAATGAACACCAAGTGCATAGGGGGTGGGGAGTCAAGTATTGAAGGAATTTCGAGGGCGTCCTTTTTGAATCGCCCCTAAGTAAGTAGGGCACCAAAGTAGTTTATACTTTGGAAGGGAGGCGGGTGCTTTGAATTTATAGGATGGGCCTTTGTATTTTCCAAAAAGTTGTCGGGACACCCTACTTTAAAAAATAAAATAAGGACGTCCATGTGGAGGGGGTCTGAGATGAAATGGACACCATGTTGGCAAGGGTAGGTAGGGGGTCAATTTTTGAAGGAATTTCGGGGACGTCCTTTTTGAATGGCCCTTATGGGAAGATTCCAGTAACCCAATCAACACGTCAAGATTAACGAAGAGCAAAGTGAGCATACAAATGGTAATTTTGATTTCTTGTATTTATGTATCAGTGAATTAGTGCTATGCAAAGTTGCATACACACGAGAAGACAAAATGTCAATTTTAACTTTGCATTGGACAATCAAATATCGTGAATGCACCAAGTACACTAATTTTACGATGCCATACAACTTTCTAATTGGACTTTTTGCCCTATATTGTAACTGTTAAATCTTATGTCTCAAAACTGCACAATCAAAGAACGTGCAATAGTTAATGGAATCCTCACATGTCACTTCCCACTCAACTGTGTAATCAGATATTTCCTAATAGCATAGCTATCATATTATAAATGATAGTGAAAGCAAATATTCCTTACATAGGAAAATGCACATGTAGCAAAAAATAACTTCTCTACGGAAGACTAGTTTGCATTGTTCATGATTGCAATTTTAACCATTGTGTCACTGGAATTTGTGGATCAGCCAAAAGATAAGTACTTAAGTTGTTGTTTTTTTTAAATACCTTTCATAGCTACTTGCCAATAACAAATATTAATAAAGAATTAATCAATCTCGGGGAAAGTCGGCAATCATGCCTAACTTTGTGTTAAACACCAATTTTATGCTGGAATTTCCCTTCGGAGTCAGCAAATTTTCGGTAATTAGAAAAATGTCATGGAATTGGTAGCGGGAAGAGTGCTTGGATTGGATATTTATAGGATGGGCTTTTGTAGGTTCCAAAATTTTGTTTGGACACCCCACTTTTCAAACAAAAAATTAATGACGTCTTGTGGACAGGTGATGGGACTATTTTTAACGGAATTTAGGTGACGTCTGTTTAGAACGTCCCCTAAGCTCAATGTGCATTTTGCTACTTTTGCCAATTTAACCATTTCAGTAACTTGTGAGAATAATCTACGGTATAGGAGGACAAGGGTGTCCGGGCCACGAGTCATCACAAAAAACACCCCTACCCATCCCATTTGCCAAAACTAAGAAAAGTGTTCTTAATTTCAAAGTTATTTCAAGCACATGCTGTATGCTTTAAATATAAAAATACTATATATAAAGCAAGCATTTTTAAAATACTTTAATAGCGTGGGGCGCCACTGGCCACAGATTGAATATCCTTGGCATATTAAAGTATTTTAATTGTAAAGCTAGCTCTATTTAATTCAATTGGTTATAATGATGCAGAAGCGACTTCAAGACACAAGTCAAAATTAGTAACTCACCTTTGAATTTGGAGGAAAGAAAATTCTGCGCTCCTTAAGCTTCTGCTTATCTAAAGCACCAAGTTTTGCATTGCAAATCTGTGCTTCTTTGGAGCCAGCATTATTCACAGGTGTGGAAAGAGGGCAATGTACATTTTCATCTTTTTCCTCCTTTATGGTTTCACTGTGATTATGATGGTTTGGTTCTTCCTTAGGTACACAGTCATTTTCTGTTGAAGCCGTTGCAGTATCTAACCCAGCATGCACCGAGCTAGATTCTTCGTTAGGTGCCGCCTTATCCGGGCAGTCTTTGTTTATTTTGAGCTTGGAGTCGCTTGCGAGAGAAGTTTCCACAACCTCCTCCTGGAGAGGCGGCCCCATGCCTTGCGCATCAAGCACCTCGTTCGCCGCCACATCAAAACACAAGTTTTTATCATCACATTGCTCAGCAAGAAAAGCGCAAGACTGATCGGTGAACTCTGTCTGAGAAAATCCTCGACTGGGAACGGAATACGAATGGTCTCCGAACGTCCAAAAGCCGTTTTGACCAGAAGCGTACCCAAAGTGCATGGGCTTTTTGTGAGCTGAAGAAGGACTTCCCAGATTGGATTTAGAATCTTGCCAAGGCTGTGCCCACAATACCAGATTGGAATGTTTCGGCTCCCTTTCAAACGCAAGATAATAAATAATTACATCACAAACCCTACAATCTTTTTTAAAAATGCAATGGTAACAACAATGTCTTACTTCGCAATTTGCAGTTTGCATTGTAATGTGTGTAAAACGCTTTCAAACGATATTAGCTGGCTTGCCAGATTATGAGTCTTTAGCATGTTCTCTTTCAAACTCCAAGTGTCCCGTTTAGGTAAAAACCTAAATGTAGCCAGTTCACCCAACTTAAACCAGTCCTGGTTATGCTTATACCTAAAACTTTGCCGCTGACCTAAGGAAAAATTACAATTAAACGTAAATACGTTTCAAGAAATCACAATTGGCTTAATTTTTAAAAAACGCTAGTATGATTTTTCGTTACTAAAATATTGGTTCCAAATAGGTAATACCATAATGTTGTTACACAATACAATAAAAAACCGCTATTCCAAACTAATTGGGAGTGGGAACTACAGCATTGGCTGCTTAATTTAGATGCCATTTCAATGTATTCTGTAAACACTTCAAACACAGCTGAAGTTTCTATACCTAGCATGGAAATGTTAGAAAACAACAAAATGAATGCATTCGATATATCGTACCTTTGGGATTCTCACACGCAAAACAAACATATTTCTCGGGGACCTTGTCCTCATCTTCAATATCAAAGCAAGCCCCATGTTGCCATGCTAAACACACTTCACACTACAGGAAAAACAAACTGATTAGCGTTTCATCAAATGTCCAAGAGCAGAAATATAAAAGTTCTGCATACCTGCATCATGAGTCCATCCTCCTCTGGCACCTGGCAACGGCAATTGACAAGTTCTTCTCGAAGTTCACAATTTCCACCCCAAGAAGAGCCCATCACATTCTGGCCGCTTCGGTATATTCCAAGTTTTGCAATCAGAGCCTTGTCATCGCATGCTGAAAACAGTTTAAGTTCAGATAAAATAAGTAAGCTGTAAATTTAGTAACGCCACAAATAAGAATTTTCAATGTTAAGTAGAACCTCTAGAATGTTGTTATCAAATGTCGGTTGCCAGATTATAATTTCAAGAAGTTTCAGCCTAAATTTACCAGTTGCATATTTAAACTTTGTGTTTCTTAATGCAAACTGCAAACAATTCCAGCTAATTTACAAAAATTAAATCTGAGAGTTTATTAATTTGGAAGCAAATAATCATAATATCCAAAAACATCAGTTTGAAATGATTATTTGTCGATAGTCGATCCCCTACAATATCAGGTGATTAACACGAATTTCAAGTAGAACCAGACTATTTCGAGGCGATAAAAATCTAAAGCACATTTCCCGCTTTTCCCAATTTTCCAGCTGCTTGACAGCCTGAACAGCGATAGCTGCCCTCAAGTTTAAAATCAAGTGGAAAGTGTTATTATAGCACATTGCTCAATATCTTAGTTCAAGTCAACTGTACAATTCTGGGGTATTAAACAAACTCAAAATAGGTATAATAATAACATTTGTTTGAAAATCTGACTAACAAATTAGAGGTTCTACAGTAACAAAAAACATGCATGCAAATGAAAGTGACATCAAGATATACCACATCACATTAACGCCACATGGACAAACATAAGACGACTTCTTGCATTTTGCATGTTTATACTGAATAAAATTGAGAAATACGAGTACTACAAATTATTCTCTACAGTGTATTCACGTTCTGGAATCAAATCCATAAGCACTTATGTGCTTACAATTCCGATTTGTAAATTATTTGCACGGTTAGAAAGTCCAACATAAAGAGACAATTGTGCAATTTTTGAATATATATGTGTCATATGTGACATATAGAGAGTAGAATGTACATGTATTATTAAAAATTACAGACAATGGCAAGTTGCAATGCTGACAGAACATACTTTGTGACAAGAGTCACTTTTGAATTGTTAAGAATATTTTCACTTAAACGATATGGCGTTAACAATGAAGTAGTGCGGTCATAAAATCAAATTAAACCAACAGTAATAAAATCAAAAAGCCATCGCAAACTTAACCAAGGATCGCAAATTAAAAATAAAAAAAGCGAAAACAATAACTAAGTATAATTATTAAGCCAAAAGGAACAATTCACAATCTTACAAAAATAATTCTGTGAATAGAAAATTTCTCACTTTCAGTACTATCACAAGTGGATGTGGTGGTGCTTTTCTCACTTTCATCGCTAGACAAAATAGGGTCAAAGCGTTGCTTACGTTTCAGCTTCAAAAACATTTTACTGCTTAATGGTTCTAAATGTGGATTTATTCCAGACTCAGGGCCATCAGCACCTTTAAAAATAAAACCAAAAAAAACCGTTCATTTTTAAAATAATTTCAAGTTTAAAACAACTAACATAAAAAAAGTGGTGTACATACCCAAATTTTGTTGGCTCAAATCACCATCCAAATTCTTAGCTTTTGCCTCTCCCTCCAATCTTCGACGCTTCAGCTTGGCAACAACACCACGAGCAGTAAGAAAATATTTTCTTTTCCTACTCTTAGGCCTTTCTGATTTCACCGGTGATTTGACCACAAGAGAGTTCTCAGGAGTCTCCTCTTTTATTTCAGATGAGCCTTGAGGTTTCTTGGACAGTTTCGAAGGCTGTTGTTGCTGCTGATGCTGTTGTTCTTGCAGTAGAAGAGCAGCAGCTGCTTGGTTATGTTGCTTGTCCAATTTCTTTTGCAACAAGCGTTGTCGTCGTTTTTCGGTTATCAATTTTCTTTCCAAGTTAACTTCATTTTTAGTAGCATGATGGGCTACTTGTTCATTAGGTTGGTATACAGTAGGAGCAGTGTTCTCAGTAGTCTCCTGCCTTTTTTCAGGCGACTTTTCTATGTTTGACTTTCTTTTTACTGTATGATAATGTTTCATATGAGAAGCTAAAAGCGCATCTTTTCTGAAAGCCTTGCCACATCCTTCGATGAGACATTTGAAGTGATTGTGATCCTCCTCGATGACAAAAGCTTTGCAAGGTGCTGTCAAAAAATTATACAACCTTAACATTTGAACTAAACCATCGCATTCCAAACATACCCTCCAACATCAGATTTTATCCATAAGAGTTAATTTTAAGAAAACTTGAAACTCTAAAGTATATTTCAGATTAACTGTCGTTTTTAATTAGTTCTAACATTTTATTAAGAATGTTAAATTAGGGGACAAGTAATAAAGGAAGGAAACAAACAAGGAATTTAACTTTCTAAACTGACTCTTCATGAAGTAAACGATCTTACCAAAACCACTGGCCAGGCCATCAGTTGGTTTAACAAGATTTATTTCAGACAAGTTTGAAGATGGCGATGAAACGCCCAGTGTATCTAAACAAACAAACAGAACAAAATTAAAAATATTTTATTGGAACATGTCAACTAATATACAGTGGAACCTTAATTTTTCGCTTTGATATGGACCAAGCCTACTTTGGATTACCGAAAAATCTGATGATACATATGGCCATTTTGCATTCAAAATAAATTACATTAATATTTCCCCAATTTGTATTGCATTTTATAATTTTCTTACTTTTATTGATACATAAAACAATGAAAAATGCATATTTGTGCCTTTTTGTAGAAACTTGCATGTATTTATTATTAAGGTGCATATACACCAGAAGAACCATTTGGAAACATGAAACGTACACAAGAACAAATGTTTTGTTACCTTGGGTGTGTCCAGAAGTATTGTGAAACATGTGTAGAAAAACTGCCATTTTCTGACACATTTCTACGTTTTCTGATGTTTCCTGGCGATCGCTCAAGAGGCGGTTCGGATCAAACGAAATATGGGACACATCACACATGTTTCGAAAAATATGCTGGACACTTTTGTTCAGTGTTTTGTGTGTCTGTTTAATGTGTTTGTGTATGTATGTTTCCAGACGTTTCCTCTGGTGCATACCGACCTTTAGGCTTATACATTCATAAGCAGCGAGGAACAGAATTTTAAGAACAAGAATGTACACAGTACATTTTAAACTTAAAATTTCAACATGTGTATTTTATATTATACACAGCTTGGATAATCTAGGTTCTACTGTAATTAAAAACTGCATAGTTTGATGGTAACATATTATGCAAATTCATCATGATTTTTAAGAATTTTACTGATTTCATTATAATGCATTTTAATCTACATGAATTAACAATACATCCACCTACCTTTTTCAATCGCAACCTTCTCGACAGAATTCACTTCAGGTTTTTTGCTACCCCTTAGGAATTTTACGTCAACCTTTAATTCAATAAATGACATAAATTGTAATGTTTATAATTAGATGATCGGATAAAATGTACACGCATCACTATATATTTTGGAAATATGCTTTTAAGAATTTAACTAGAAAATTTCAGACTATGCTTTTATGATTAAAGCCGTGCAGATTACTTCAAATTACCGTTATTGACGAGTAAGCCAGGACACAAAAATGCAAAAACACTGATAAAATAAAAATATTAACCTTAGCTTTCTCTGGTGTCTTACTCTGGCCACTCTTGGAAAGACTACCCCCAATTTTCCCTGTTAACTGGTGTCGCTTTGCTTGAAATATTCCACCAACCAGCAGTTTCCTACGCTTGCTCGGAAAAGCAGTACCATTTCCTTTGTAATTGCAGCTTAAAGGTGGCGAGTACACAGGCTTTGCCTTTTGTTTTTCTGGACTGTCTTTGTCAAGCAAGCTTTTACTATGCTCTGCTTTAATTTCTGCAATTTAAAATACAAAAAAAAATGTTTATTAAAATTCAACACATCAATCTTCATTGGATGATATCAAGCCCATAATTTCGACATACTTGAGTTTTGGGATTTGGTCTTCTCCTTTTCATCCTCCTGTACAGCGTCATCCTCCTTTTTGGATCCAGATATACTTCGTTTTCTCTTAACATCCTGTTTTGGTGGCAATTCTTTAAATTTCTATTATATCAACATGTAAAGTTGTATAAATGTGCTTTGTTATTAATCTACAGTGTCTACAAATGTTCTATTGAACACATAATGGTGTTACAAACGAACAATGTGAAAACAAAAAAACCACTGCACTTACTAAATCTCCATCGAAGTCTGGAGGAAGTTTCTTGATGTTGATATATTGTACAAGTCGCTCAAAGCCATCGTAAAAAATAACATTGTATGATACTGAAATGCAGTAATCATTCTTATTCAGGTTAAGAAAGTTTACAGTTTCACTAGAGCCTTTCATTACTCTGGGGCCAAATCTTCGACACGGTTGCTTTTATGCAACTGCAAAAGATAGCTTTTTTTTTTTTCCCCAGCACCGAAACACGTATTATTTATTGAAAACCCTGGCGAATAATTACCAAAGGTGTAAATAACTTGTTCGAAGATCTAGCCCCTGAACATAGATATTTGAGGCTTCTTACAGTCTGAATTGATTTTCGAAATTTTCGCAGGATACATCTTGCAGTCTGTCCATTTCGCCAGAATAACTTCGCCGACTTTATACTCCTAAAAGTGGGGGAAAAAAAGTAATTCGTAAATTGGGCTTAGAGTGTAGGTAATATTTCGGGAAATTGCAACAGAGTCCTATTCAGGCCAGACAAGACGATTTCGAGTGCTGCAATTCTATTTCAATAGCAATTCAAGGTGGTTGAAATTGATGTTTGAAAATTACATTTTTTAGGGACTTAACAATGCCACGATAGGTATTGTAAGGCCGCATAAGATCCGCCCAACCAACGTTTGCTACCGGGAATGGGCATTCCTTCTTCTCTTTCCGTGTTGAGGTGCGCGCGATGGCTCGCAGGCGTTCGCTATCCATTGAAACCCATTCATCAAACCTGGAATTCCAGCGTTCAAAGTGAATCAAGACTTCTTTTTCTTCCCAATCCACCTGGATTATGCGTGAAGGATACCTACACAAACATTTACAATGCTGAATTTTATAAAACCAACAAAAAGCTTTTTAAAAAAAACCTCAAGACTTGAGCATTCAAAACTGAGAACTCACCACATATTCAGATAATCTCTTGCTTCAAGACGCCCACCAACCCTGAAATCAATGGGAGGCTTTTGGGAATTCCCTTGGTCGCTTTTTCGTCTTTGCCGACCAGCAGACGACCGACTGTCTGTGGTGGCAATGCTGCCATCATCACTGTCTGCATCGTGAGCAGACGGCGAGTGATCCTTTGACCTGTTTTCGAGTTCAGTCAAGTCCCTGCTATCACCGTCATGGCTCAAAATGGTACTCAGTGACTGTTCATCATTAACAGAACCTTTACCAGGACCATTTTCTCCCGAAACATCATCACAAGCTCCTTCCTGATCTGACACCGGTAGAGGATTGGTCACATCCTCACTAGATCTCACCCTTTTCCGCTCTTGTAAAACACCGCCATCGTTTTTGTTGTCAAGCTTTTCCAAGAGTTCTGAATGACTATTTGTTTTTTGGTCATCCCCACAATTGGGAGTGCTCTCAAGAGAATCTTGCCGATTGATGCCAAGATCTTCCCCCTCCTTCTTACAAGGATCCGCTCCATCCAAAGAATGATCCTCCAATGAAGAGTGCTCGTCTCTACTTTCGCTTTGATCACATTTAACGTTTTTCTCAGAATCCGAAATGTCTATCGGCAAGCGTTCCAACTTCACTCCACATGACCCCAGTTGGGGAAGGCTTTCCTTGCTAGTAGAGCTACGATTTCTGCGTCGCTGTCCAAAGGACTTTCTTCGAACAACTGCATCTGGCGTCTCTGCTTTTTTCCGATCTCCATTTCTGGTGTGGGGTTTTTCGACTGGTGGAAGTTGCTTTTCTGGAGGCTTAGTCCTTGCAGCTTCGGCGCGTACACCAACGAGCTTAGGAGGTTCATCCGGTGGCGTGGTTATTTTTGGAAATTTTCGCCTTCGTCTTCCCATTGGGAACTCCAGCCCGACATTCTTGCCATTGCCGAGCTCCGCATCACACCCGCGGGTGTGGTGGCGAGTGGAAACTCCTGAAGATGGTTTGGAGTCGTTGGAGCTGGGGGAACAGCCCTTCAATCTGTCATCTGCCGAATCATCAACAGAAGAATCTCTGGATGAACGAGTTCTGGAAACGCAAAAAAAAAAGCATGTATGCATTCTCATCATAAACTTGGGAATAAGCATTACTGAAATAAACAGATGAAATCTGAAAAACTTTCCATGACCAGAAAACTTAAGATGCAAGGCATCATAATTTCTACCTAATTCATGGATACGAATGTAACTATACCTCCAAATACATCATTAATTCTGAGCAATGGTCGAATAAATATAGTTGTTAAGACAACTAACTACACTGGAGATAGTTATGCAGCTACCAGAATCTTATGCCAGGAGGCACTGTCAGAAAAAAAAAATCAAAAAAGTCGTGTTGTCTGTTGTTCTAAGAGTGCTGTGCAACTTGGCAATTAGACAGACTACTTCCATTTGCCCCAGTTTTCAAGTTAGAAAGCATTTAATAGATTTTGGGGTGATCGCCCATAAACAGTTATAGCCATAAAGGTGTTGGAATAATGAAAGAAGGCGACAGTGGTAGCTGGGAAGGTGTTGCTCACATGCTTTTAGAGGATGCCGAGGATGATAGGATTTGCCTGCTAAGAAAACCCCAAATTTGGAACCCAAAATTTCAGTGTATCTCTTTCAATGTACAAATACAACTGCACTGGTCAACATGTTACCGATCCAACAAATCGGCTTTCGGCATGTTTCCTTAACGCGGTTGCCAAGTGAAATCCACATTGCGCGATATTATCGGCAGTTCAAATTGCCAGTGTTAGTTGACTAAATCGAAATGGCCATTTAGTTAAAAGGTAAAGACCACATGGTTAGTACGAAAACTACATGCCTTTGAAGTACAGCGATGCATCGCATCTATTTTCGTTGCATGCAAAGCCGAGAGTGGTCGATTATGCTGAAAGGCTGAAAAACTGGGACACAACGATTTAGGTTTGTCAGATAGACAAGTTGTAGACGCCCACCAGCTTATATCACCCTGGAAAGACTTGCTGATTACAAGAGTACACATGATTACAGTCATCGCACATGTTTAACATACATATCTCGAAAAAAATAAAAATGTCTCGAGCAGTTCCTGCTCCACACTCAACCTAAATCTGAAAAATTGTCCAAATTTCGGGCAGCAATGATACAACAGAAACTTTGAGACCTAGCAATATAGTTGCTCCAAGTGTAAAAATGTGATTTCTCTACATGCTACTGCAATAACTACTTTACTACACCAACCAAGAAAAAACTCATTTTTACCTTATTCCATTGGCCAGCTTTTTCTTGTTAGGGCTGTCCATTTCTTCCCTTTTACATGCATCATTTTTTACAGAATTAAAGGCACCGTACACTCATATTAGTACCTATAATCAAATAAGTTTAGAAAACATTAAAGCGAATGCCAAATAGTACACACACGAGTTTCATCATTTTCAAGTGTAAGGCTACTACATTTAAATACGTTTTACAGGTAAAATAATTCACAGCAAGCGTAATCTTATATAACACATAATGAAGGTGTTATTTTGTGCTCAGGTTCACTCACAATAGCAGCATTGTCCACAGTAAGATCACTTGTCATTGAAAATTTTTACAATGAACAATGCCGCTCCTGGTCATCACATTTACATGTCAAATACGCAGATGAGATTATATATTTAAATTTAATGCCAGCAACAAACTCATTTACTCATAATGAAAGCTAGACAAAGATCCCGACAAAATATGCAACATTTTAAAGAAAAATAGCAATAAATCCACGTGTCCGTCACATATTATTGACATTAATATTGAATGGACACGTGGAATTATTGTTGCTAAGGACCCATTTAAACAGGAGTTCCACAAGAGAGAGGGGTGAAGTTCTGCAGGCTAGTTGTGGACCGGGGGAAGGGGGAAAACATGTTTTAATCCACTAAAAATAGTATTCTTCAGTTTTAGGATTTTCTGTTAAATTGAGTTTTAAAGGTCAGCGAAAGGGGAAATGGACACTAGAAGCAATGTGCGCAGGCCCACATGTACATGCATTTTTAGAACCTCGGGAAAGTCAGGAATCATGCCTAACTTTGTGTTAAGCACCAATTGTATGCTGCAATTTCCCTTCGAGGTCAGGAAATTTCCATTGATCAGAAAAATCTGGAAATACATCGTGGAATTGGTAGCGAGGCGGATGCTTGGAAATGTATAGGATGGGCTTTTGTATGTTCCAACAAATTTTCTGGACACCCTGCTTTTCAGAAAAATGAAAGACATCTATGAGGAGTGATGGAGTTTGGGCTGAGATGGACACCATGTGGACAGGGGGTTTAATTTTTGAAAGAATTTCGGGGACGTCATTTTTTCTCCTAAACTGTTAGTAGAGTCAGCAGCGATGTTCATCCAACGGGACCTGATGCGGCATGTTGTGAAATCAATACTCCAGTTTAGTGTACCTACATGAAAGCGAACATGGGATACTTAAGAGTCCCACAGAAGAAAAGGCCCAACCAATGGACATATTTGCCGACACTACCAACAGCGAAAAGGCCCCTACACATTTGAACGTTTTTCTTATGTTATGTTATGTTATTTTGACGTCACTAGCAGACGACTTCGACA
>JAQGAE010002716.1:0-16850 GCA_034696685.1 Julus scandinavius | reverse complement strand
AATGCGCCTTGTCGCGCAGCAATTTCAATAAGAGAGTTTTTGGCCAGAAAAAAACATTCCTGTGGCTCCTCAGCCTCTTATTCACCTAACTCGAGTCCTCGTGACTTTTCCTATTCCCGAGATTGAAAAATCACCTCTAGGGACCTGATTTTGGGACTCTCTGAAACATTCAAACGACTGTAACCGACTTCCAGTATCCGAGTTCCGGCTACGAGGATCGGAAGAACCGTCTCCAGCGCTGTGCGGCTTCCCGAGGAACTTATTTTGAGGGAGACAATATTGAATTGCAATCTATTCGTATAAAACAATTTGTCTCATCACTTAATTTACACACCTTGTACAATCAGTACAACCTATCTAAATGCATCATCTTGGCAGTGGTGAAAAATATTCTTTTAGACAGGTTCATTTATATACACGAATCCCAAGTTTGGACCGAAACATTTTATGCATTTAAAGAGGTTCTTCATTTACACAGGATGCATTTAGAGAGGTTTTGCTGTACCGTGCATATTGCACTTTGGTGCTGACCTTAAAAGTCGAGTGAGGCACAATAAAACACCAATTTTCCATGAATATTAAGACATAATCCAGCGTTGGCATAGATATAATGCAGGCACGTAGATATGCAGACAGAGGCGCAGACGGTGTGAATTATCAGAAAGATAAAAACCCCTCTATCGTTAATAATTCTGCAGCGATGGGGTGGTTTGAAGTCGTGACTTGAGCGTTTCACGCCATCATATATTTCATGTGCCGCAGAGGCCGTGGATATCCTTATCTCGCCTCGAATACCAATTATCAGTAATTTCGGCTTGGTAATGAATTACAAGCTATTTAAATTCGTCAGGGGAAAAATCAAAAAGATAACTTAATCTAAATTAGCTTCTTACGCGCATAACCGCCAAATTCGTAGAAATATATTGAACGAAAGTCTTTAGTCGTGAGCGCCATATCAATTGTTATAAAGATGCATAAAACTTGTAAGCAGAGCCGACTCATAAAACAGACATTACAACCAATGCTTTTTAACGATATCAACTCACTCACGATTAAGTCTAGAACACATTTTTATTTTAAATTTTACTTTTAATTAAACGTATAACAGTTTCTTATACGCGGGGAAATGTTGGACGACGGCCATCTTGAACACTTTGAAGCAGACAAAAAAAATTCAACCCAGATATGGATGATAAGCCATATTCAATTAAATAAAATTCAATTCAACTCAGAAACCTACAGTCAGCCATATGGTAAGGGAGTCCTACCCAATTTCAGGAGAATGCTCCCCTAAGTCAGTAGCGACTTGGACTTCATCGCCAGGTAGGCTATTCCATCATCTAATCGCACACAAAAAAAGGACCAATAGTAAGTGTTGCATGCAGTGATTCATTATTGTGATTGTGGCATGTGCAACGGATTTGAGAGATTATGTCTACTCCTAGAGTGGTTTTCAGGCGTTAATATGTGAATTAAGAGAAAGATTAAAACGTTTGAATAAACTCATAGATAACTTTTTGCATCTGGACTTCAATGCGTCCCAATTTAGAGAGTGAAGCAATTCTGTCACACTCGTGGAATGTCGGTAACTGCCCTTAACAAATCTGGCTGCCCTACACCGGACCATCTCTATATCCTGAATATGAATCATCCTGTGAAGGTTCAGGCTGCTCTACTAAGTACGACACCTCAACCGGTTCCAAGGTCGTCTTCAGAGGATTGTCCCACTCGCAGAATATCGGTAACTGCCTTTAACAAATCAGGCTGCCTTATGTGGGACTCTATCCTGAACACGAGTAATCCTATGAGGGTTTGGGCTGCCCTACAAGTATAAGTATGACACCTCAACCGGTGCCAAAGTCGTCTTCAGAGGATTGTCTCACTCGCAGAATATCGATAACTGCCTTAACAAATCTGGCTGCCCTACGCTGGACCATCTCTATGTCCTTAATACGGACCATCCTGTGAGAGTTCCAAACAGGAGCACAATATTCCAACATAGGGCGAACCAGAGAAAATCTGGAGTCTCTCGATGGAGAATTTAAACAGTTTCTCGAGCGGTGTGTGCTGGTGCACCATCTTGCCGGAATACGAACAAGTCATAAAATACCATATATCAGGGGGGAATTTGGTGCAAAAAGGGTACCGAACAAATATTGGTGATGTCAAAGAGTGAAGACACCGAATTCTGCACCCGCTCAGGATGAACTCGATCATATGGTAATCGATGGAGGAGACTTTTGCCTATATATGTGCAAAATTGGATTTGCTTTGATTAAAAAACAAAAAAAAGTTACGAATTTATGAAAAAGATTAAACTTTTTTTGTGGTCACCCTGTATATGGACATACATTAGCAATAATAAGTTACAGGATTTATCAAGAATCATGGTATATACCAGTACAGATTACCAATGTCTCGCAGATCTAACATCACATCTTAATGTAAATATACTTGTATCAAGATTAAACTTATCATATTAATGATACATTTTCATCTCAAATGAAGGTGTATATACCCTACAAGATTGGCTCTGATAAGCAGAAGTACATTTGGTTTGGTTTATAACCTTCTGCACTAAAAAGTGATAACTGTTATAAAAGTTCGATGACACGCGCAATTAATATATATATTAATACGGTATATCCATGCAATGATTGCAATCCCGTTTGAGATAAAGCCTCGTCAATGTTTTCATTTGTATATCAAAACAGCAAGTTTTTTTAAGCAAGTAGATGAAGATTTTTTCTTCAACTTGATTTAATGCGTCGTTATTCCGGATAAATAAAAAAAAACTGGTATTTCAATTAAGATTATATGAAATGCATAACCTCGGCACCACTCGTCCTTTTTTATATCTTTTAAATGCGACAACATGTTTTACCTGTCATCGTTCATTAAAAAATATAAATTGTGAGTAATAAAAAAGTAGAACCCAATAAAAAAAAATCTCAACTTCGTGAAAAACGCTTCGATTTAAATGAAACGTACCACTTACATAGAACAATAGTGTAGGAACAAAAATTAATTATAAAATGTGCTCAAAATGTTCTCCGCTGGCCATAAAGGTGTATCTCGCAACTGTGGCTTACGTGTGCACCCGAAGCATGCGACTTGGCATTCTTGTGGCATGGCGAAACAAGGCGGCAAGACTGTGACAAGGCTGGCTATTGCACAATCAAGGTGTTATTTCCTGGGGACTGAATAGGAAATTCATTCCCTAGATAACTTTACCCTCTTTTTGATTCGCTGTCTATATCAGTTAAGACCTGTAAAGACCAGTCAGTATTGTAAAATCAAACATACATTTTCGTGCACACTTTCACAAAGGAGTGCGGCTGCGGCTCGACTGCTTATGCATGGGAGTAGTCGCAGCAGCTAGCGATAGCGCGCCTTTGTGGCCCTGTCTTCTTGGCTCAAAACACGTTCTTCGACCAACGCAATTTTGTCATCGTTACCTGCCGTCCATGGTCTCCCCGCGTCCATTCTGTCGATTGACAGAACCTGTTTGGCCTATCTTTTTTAAAAGTTTCGAAAGCCCAGTGAGACTCCATCCCTTCTCTGGAAAGTCTTTGAGGAATCTTTTTGCACCATATTTTTGTTTTCACGCAACAAGTTTATGGCAATGTGATCTTCCCGAGTAAACACCATTTAAGATTCTTTTGATGGTTGTGCAGACGAATTTTATCTCAATACACCTATACCTCGCTATACGGCTGCTCTTTATATGGCTTTTCACTATAACGGCTTTTTATAATCATGGCAAATTTTCAATTTACCGCCCACAATGCTTCGTTATACGGCCAAAAAACTATTATATACATTGATTCGTTATACGGCTTTTGGGTTTACGGCCAACTTTTCAGGAACGTATCTAAGACGTAAAGCGAAGTATGGGTGTACGCCAACTCTGAGAAAAAAAAATTAAGCCAATATGCAGCGACAAATTTGAATCTCTGCTAATTAAAGTAGAACACTGCAAAATTTCATTTAAATCGAAATATGTTTCACGAAGTTGTGATTTTTTTATTGGGTTCTACTTTGTTATGACTCGCAGCGAATACGGGCAATCGCTTCACGGTGCTACGAATTCACACGAAACAATGCGTGTTTTTATATAAATCTATGGGTTAAATGCAGTAACCCAAATCAAACTATTGGTCGTAATAAAAAATATATATATATAATTACAGAAAAAGAATTCATATATATTTGTAAAATGTTTCAACTTTTAAAGCATGCGATTCAAAAGTTGTTTGTCTAGCCTTGCATTTAATTTCAAAATATTCGATTAGTTAATTCCCTCGAAGCAGACATTTTATTTGATAATATATATAGCCAATGCACGAAATTTCCGCGTTTTTAATTATAAATATTTTGTAAAAAAAACCTTAACACGAGTTTATGATCGCAATTAATGACCAGTGATTTTTTATAAAATTATCTGCCTCGCAGGTGTTAAATATACGCATACTTTCAAAGCATTAATTTGATATTACGCATAACTTTAAAATGCACGAACAGAACAAAAGAACCGCCGAATTTAATAAATTAACCTTCATTAACTTTATAATGCACGTTTAATTTGGCCATGGCACTTATAAATACGACCAGAACATTCCAATATACAACATGTTATCAAATGCGTGCACATTTTACTATACAGGGTAGCCACAAATAAACGTGGGAAAATTTTTCATTAATTCGTAACTTTTTTGTTTTTTAATCAAAGTAAATCCAATTTTGCACAAATATAGGCAACAAACATACACACAAAATAGATATTTCAATTTGTACTTAAAGTGTCTTCCATCAGCTGCAACACTTGCACCATCGGGCATTTGACGAGTCGATTACTGTTTGATCGAGTTCATCCCGAGCGGTCAGAATTCGGCATCTTAACTCTTTGACATCACGAATCTTTGTTCGGTACACTTATTGCACCAAATCCCCCCAAATATACAGTATTTTTGGACTTGTTTGTGTTCCAGCTAGATGGTGCACAGGCACACACCGCCCGAGAAACTGTTCGATTTCTCCATCGAGAGAATCCAGATTTTCTACCACCTACCCTTTGGCCCACTATTAGCCCCGATTTGAACCCCGTTGATTATTCCATCTGGGGGAATTTGGTGAAAAAAGTGTACTGTGATGTCAAAGAGTTTTTTCTGAGCAACTATTTAATCACCAAAATGAAACACATTGGTTTCAATGGAACCTGGCGCAGAGCCAACTTTTTAATCCCGGCAACTAAAAAATTGAAACCGGTTCCATTATGCGAGTGATTAAATAGTTGCGACTGATAGGCGCCAGTGTATCTGTTTGCTCTGATGATTTATTAATCACTCGCTATTTAGACCAATCTTATGCTGTGAAATAGATTTAGAAGCGATTATTTAATCGCGTTACATCCACATAACTCCTCAAAGCCCATGCCACCTATGTAAAACCAGGCCTTATGACTGGCAACACCTTCTCTGTGTATGCCCTCATCACCCTCACCAAAGAGCGTTCACTACCCTTACCTATCATTACAATCACAGATCTAATATCACATATCCTTACTAACATCAATAACAACATCCTGGCAATCTGGCTGGTCTACCGCACAGCTGGCATCCTAGCCACAGCTCAACTTAAGGCAGCATTGTAGTACTCCAATAATACTTTAAAACCAACTTTACCCATGTGTTTAGAGGAACTGAGTCTCCTAGTGTCACGTTAATTTCATTTCGCGATTAAATAATCGCAAAGGTGATCGAAAAGTTAAGTCGCCCATGTTAAAAATCGCTAGTGCACTCCCACCCTTTTTTGTGTCCACCTTGTATATAATCCAACATATTTCATATATATTTCTAAAAATTATGTGTCATATACGCATGGGATTTAGCAATTATAGTTTTTGTTTTAACATACATCATGTTGCAAGAAAATACAAATTCTATAAATGTTATAGGAAAAAGTTATAAAATTTCCAACACAATAGAACGAAATTCTTCTTTTGCTAATTAAGATAATTAGATGTGAAGACTCGTCAAGTTCAAGCCGAGCCGTGAGATGTAATGGAGAAGAAGCTTTTCTAATTAAGCAATTAGACACGAATTTTTTTTTATAAGAACACAATCGTGTATATTGTCCATGCATGGAGCACTTCCGCTTACATATTGCATCGATGCATGAGAAATCTTAGAAAGCATATCCTAACATATTAACGAGTTTAGCTAATTGGGCACAGCACCGAAACAATTTGTTCTCAGATTAATTGGGATTTCATTTCATTAAAAGAATTATAATCGAGATGACCGCCAAAGGGATGTGTGTTATCCATATATGCACACACACTTGTCTTTCACGACATTAAAGCTCTGTATATTTTTGGGACTTCATGGTTTTCGGTTTGTTTTTTGTTTGTGTATGTGGATTCCAGACTCATTTTGCATGATACTCTTGGTGGAGACCTGGCTATACAATGGTCCTTTTAGACCAGCGATTTGCGGACGATCTTCGTCTGAATTTCAACACATGCGTGATTGCTCCATCAAAAGTTGCAATCAGGTCTCAATTGAGACGATGACTGAGCCGAGCCAACGGCTCAGCCGCGTACTGGATACATTTTTTTCCTTTGATCTAGAACCTCCCAATTGATTCTAGACTCGTGATTCTGGACTAAAAACGCGTCATAAGTTTGCTGAAACAAAATTGGTAAACAAACTTTTGCTAATTTCTTTCAACAAATCTTAATTTAGAAATTATTTTAAAAATAATGATTCACTTTCCAACTAATTTCTATATGTATAGTATATATTGTTTCATAAACTTCGAATTAACCGGCTATATTCCTTAACCAACCAACTTAAGACGGTTAAGAAAGGTACGGTTAAAGCCGCGTCTCCACCAAGAGTATCAAGCAAAATGAGTCTGGAATCCACATACACAAACAAAAAACAAACCGAAATCATGAAGTCACAAGAATGATAATGAAGCCGAAGTGTCTCCACCAAAAGACTAAAAACACGGGTTCAATATGTCGTGTTTATTGGCGCTCCTACCAAGGCAGGTTTGCTATCGTCTGCACAATTTTAGACCTCCGCATTGCAGACGATCTACGTATCTACAGTTCTAAAAACATATCTACTACATATCTATAATGCAAATACACATTTAGATATTGATACTATTTAAAAACTAACGTTACTTTTGCAATCTGCTGTATTGCTGAACTTCATTTCGTCTGCACACTTTCGGATCAAGTCTCAATTGAGCTGATGGCTGAGCCGCCGGCCGACTTATTTTTTTCCTTTTGATCTAGACTGCTACCCAAGCGATGGTGAAAATGAATATAGATTCACGATTCTAGACTAAAAAACGCGTCATAAATTTTCTGAAACAAAACTGGTAAGCAAACATTTTTACAAATTTGTTTCAACAAACCGAGAGTCTGAATCACGATACTCTCGGTAGAGACCCGGCTTTAAGTCTTCGCCGCCTCTCATTTTCATAATTTAATTTTGATCGATAACAAATCATAGTTAATCTCTCGAATCGCATCCTTGTCTTCATTTTCCAAACTGACATTATCAAAATCTACATCGCGAATTCAACAAATACGAAGTTTCAAATAGTGTACACAAATTTATGATGGTCATCCAGTTCCATGACATGTTAGCTCAAATATTTCCAGTACTAATTTTCGTTTGTCATTTTTTCGAAATGAGACAATTGTCTTTTAAGGAGGAGAGCTGGACTCTAATGTTCTCCTGCATACTATATTTTAAGTTATCTCTTAACCCCCTGAAGGATCTCACCCCATCATCGAGAGTCCCTTCGTCTTGGATTCAGTCTCACAGATTCGTGGTAAATTTGGCAATGGGCATGACAGAAACACGAAAATAGAGAGAGATGGGACTCTAGTATGACAGGTAGTAAATTTTAAAAAGCCACAAAAGCTCCTGGAAAAAAAAAGTATAAAGTGATTACTCACGCTCGCGATGTACATTTTTATCCCTAATGGTCATCGCGTATAAAGGTTAACTTTTCAGAATCAGGTTTTGGCAATGTGACCAATTAGTAAGCAGCAACCGAGAAGTCTTCATATTAACCTCACTTGTTCCTATTGTAACGCAATATATATTGCATGACTGAGCACATTTTCACAAATGCACGTTTTGGGAACATGACGTGTTTCCAACATGCAGCCAAGTTCAACATCAAAAAAACAACAGCTGTCCAAAACATCAACTCCTCACCAAAAAACACAACCTGAATCCAGTTGTTGCCATTTCATATATTGATCAATTAGTCATCCATGGGAACATTCTAATAACAATGTCGCCATTCTGTCACTTTGTCACGCGTGACACTCAACTTATGTATCTCAACATGTTCACAAAAGACAAAATTGAAATTTACTTTCGAAGAAAAAAAAATACGTGTCAAGTGTTTCCATTATTTTGCACCTTCCAATTTCAATTGATTTGCACTTTCGCAACAAGTATTTATGAGTACACGTTCAAAAAATTTAACAGAATGTTTTAAGGTTGTATCGAAGTAAAAAGTGCTCCCATAATCACATTTCTGTATCTGTAAGTGTTTTTCTTGCAATTTGAATATTTGTACTATTTATCAGAACATGTTCAACACGTGTTCAAAAGATGTATCAGAGACAACGAGGTATATTCATTTGAAGATGGATTGAGGCTGTATTGAAATCTAAAATTGCACCGATCAGTGTTTCCATTATTTTACAACTTCCAATTGGAATCGTTTTGAACTTATTTAACAAACAATTATTAGAACATGTTCAGCACATGTTCCGAGACATGTATAAGAAGGATGAGAAGTACAAAAAGTGCACCTATTTCATGTATCTGTAAGTGTTTCCAATATTTTACCATTTCAAATTTGAATAAATTTGCACTTATATTCAACGGAAATTTATTAGAACATATCCAACACGTGTTCAAAACATGTATCAAACATGATACATTTGAGATGGCGTTTTCCATGGTATACCCACACGGAATGAGTTGTTTTTTTGGAAGGGGGGGGGGGAGGGGATCTGCACAATAATTATAAACCTTAGCCCAAAGGGCATTCGCAATTATCGCCATTTATTTTTTTCTTCCTCTCCATGGAGATAACAGATGAACTTGTCGTTACTTGAAAAAGCTGTTTTTTAGGGAAAGGAAATCCATTTGAATCCACTCTTAAGCACGGTCTTAAATGAGCACGCACACACGTACCACAAGCACGCACCTGGCGTCAATTTCTGCAGGTGTCTCCCCCTCTCTCTCTCTCTCTAGGAATTAAAACAATATGAACGAGTGGCATGGAAACAGCGCCTCTGGCGAACACAAACAGCTCGACATGAATTTTAGTGTTTACTTTTTTATTAATCACTCCAATTAAAGTATCGTCGTACATCAATTTAACTCATTAGGGAACGAGCTTTATACCAAAATCAATCAATTGTAAGACGACTGAAACCGATATGGGAACAACCGAAACAATCTTGGGAACAAACTAGACAAACTAGACTTTAGCAAAAGTTCATGTATTTTAAGATTCATCCATTAAGGTGAGGAAACAACTAGAAACATCAAACAGAAACACGAAACACTGAACACAAACTTCCAACATGTTGAACACTCGCCAGGAAACATCGAAATGTTTTCTTAAAATGGCCGTTTTTATAGCAAACATTTCAACAAACTTCGGGACACACCCGAGGCAACAAACGTTTATCTATGTTTCTGTTTCATGTTTCAAGATGTTTCCTCTGGAGCATACCAACCATACTATATATCGAAACCCTGCAATACTTCATTACAACACTGCACTGCCCTTCACAACACTACACTACACAGAAATGGCCGCTTTTTAACAAACGTTTCACCGAAATTTGGGACACACCCGAGGTAAAAAACATTTGTCCATGTTCCTGTTTCTTGTTTCCAGATGTTTCCTCCGGTGAAAACTCACCATAAGGGATACTATAGAAACTCTGCAATACTTCATTACAACACTGCACTACACTGCCCTTCAAAACACTTCAATATACACTACGCTACACAGCACTGCCCTTCAACACACTTCACAACACGACACTACACTTCATTACACTTCCTTGTTGGATATGGGTACGAATATCAAAATATCTCGCACTAAAACAATTTGTATCGAAACAAAAGTATCTGTATCATACTAATATCATATCACAGCAGGGAGGGAGGGGGATCATTAGACCCAAAAGTAAACGTCGGTCATTCCCAACTTCTAGGAAACCTAAGACCGTTGTTAAAACCGAACTTATGGTCACCCTTTACAAAAGTCCGTAATTATTTAACGACACTCACGACCCATTTAGGTCTAGGGAAAGGAAGACAAGTTAAGGAGCAATTAACTATCCTGACAACAACAAAAAACACGTTGAGGCGCCATTCAAAAAGGACTTACTACAGGGAAGTTTACAGGACTGTGGACTGCACCCCGTGGTCAGGGAAAATAAAGGAATTTTTATAAAATATCGGTATTTTGGGACATGATCCCGTTGGGATGGACATTAAGTCGGGTTCGTACATCAGGATTTTAGCCGGATATTTCCTCTAGGCAAACTTAATCCATCCCGATGGACATCCTTTTCTAGTTTCTACGGCCTAGAGAAAGTCGACGGCAAAAAACCTGACGTCTGAACCCAACCTAAGGGAGCGAGGCTGAATTTTTACCCCTAAAGATTTCGGACTGACATAAAATAGTACAAAATATAATGAAAAGATCCACATAATGACATAAATAATACAGGTATGCCATTTCTAAAAAATTAAGTATGTCCACAGGTGAGAGTATGGGCGCGTTCAGAGACAATCCCCGGGAAGTATCAATCACTAACCACTTCCACGAATGCTCTGGGAAGTCCCCGATGAGTCTTCCCCGGGATCTGTTTTCTCCCCACAAAAAATCGTCGATCACTATACTGATCACTTCAAAATGGCGGAATACAAAACTGCTTCTCAAAAAGTGCATGGGCCAAGCAGAAGAATTATCAATCAGCCAGGCGGGATAGAGCTGCTGCTTGCATTACTTAAGCCGCGTCTCCACTGCGTTGAACATTGAAAAAAAAAGTTCATCAACTTGGTATGCGGAAACAAATCGAGAGAAACATGTGTGCCTACCATCATGTGTGCGCACACTTGTGATGTATTTCTGGTTTAAAAACGATGTTTCTACAATGAATATGATGAAAATGAATGTTGAATGAATGAAAACATTACTAACATAACGTTAATGCAGAGCATACACAGCCTTGGTAGAAGCGCCGTAAACTGGATGCGTTTGTTTATGGATTCTTGAACATTTTGATGGCGACAGGTCAGCATTCTTCAAAATGTTGATGAATACAATGTTTCCGGTTTCTCTTGAATGTATGCAGTTTCAGAAGTGGCACGCGAGGAGTGCGGACCGCACCGGGTGACACCAAAATGCAAAATAATGATACAATTTTCTAATTTTCTGAAAATATTCCATTTTTTATTTTGATTTGCAAACGTGAATTTAAAAACAAAAATCAGCAAAAATGAGCAAGTTTAGAATGTCTGGATTTCATTTTTAGTGGAAAAAAGTAAGATTTAAACGAAAGTTGAATTAGTTTTCACCTATGTTTATAAACGTTACTAAGGATTCTGCATGTTTCCATTATTTGGCACTGGCGGACTCGGAGGAGGTCTCTATGGGGTGCTGTGAGGGGGTGACACCATGAGTTACCGCACTGGGTGACACCAACCCTAGTGCCACCACTGTGCAGTTTGCATGTTTATGTTCAATGATCAATGCAGTGGAGACGTGGCTTTAGACCTCCAGCAGACGATATGCAGTCGAAAATCCCGGTAGTGTTCCCACAGCGTCCCCAGCCATTTTTCCGGGGAGTTTATCCCGCTACTAACCGATTACTTCCCAGGGAGTGTCTCTGAACGCGCCCGATGATTAACGGGGCAGGAGTTGATTTTTGAAGGTCCTTTTCGAATGGTCCTTCAGCCACCTGAACGTCGTTGTAGCTTAAGTAGCCGCAGCAGCTCCTGATTGCGTAACTCGTCGTCCATTTAGTTAATGAAGGAGGCACGTAAGACGCCAGAGGGCGTCCAATTTTCTCTCCCCGCATTGGTATTCAAGGGGCGCATGTTCGTTAATTAGCGCCCTGTTAAGAAACTGGAGAAACTGGTTTCGGCGTCCATTTGCACTTTTGCTCTACTTTGAACAGAAGCGTTAATTCGTGTTACTCAAGATTTTTTATCGCCTTCAGAGACTCGCTATTGTGAATAGCGGAGGAAGCGGCCGTTAAAAAAAAAAAAAGATGGCGATACGCAACTAATGACCAATTTCTTTAATTACCGACATGAAGGGTACCAATTATCCGCGGCTAATTGGATTTAAAATAAACAAAAACCTGCTTTAGTCGGATTTCCCTCTCCTTCTTCTTCGCGCTTAACTGCATTATTCAAGGGCTCGATGGACCGAAACACACGTACAAAAAAGCCCCAGGACCTCACTTCCTCGAGGCTTAAGGGCCGACGACGACGACGACGTGCGAGTGATTTATAACCTTATTTAAGTCTACCTTTTAAAATCATTTTTCACCCAAGAACGCCTTTGTTTTTTCACCATCAACATTTACTCCTCCTCCTCATCATCATCTCCTCACCCCCATCACATCACATCACTCGGACGGGATGATGATGATAAAGATGATGATGGATTCTCATGGTCACCTCGATGTCTATATACAGATGACCAATGTTGCCACGAGAGATGATGCACCCTGTAAAATTATTACAGGGTGATCAGACATTCAGACACCCTGTACAATTACAAGGTGTCTGAAAGTTTTCCTAAAGCGATATTTATACAGTGAAACCTATAGATTATTTGACAAGGTGTTTAACAGCCTTAAAAATCGGGATAGTCTGGAAATGTACTTGAATTTTTATCACATCGGAACAGTCGGGAATTATGCTTGAAATTCGTGATTATGAAAAAAATTAATTGTATACCGGTTCTTTGTAAAAATATTGTAGTATTTGGTCGTGGGAGGGATCCTTGAATATGCTTAAATTTAGTTTCCAGTAAAGTACATAATGTATATATACTATTCAACTCTGATAATATGTGCCTCCGGATAATCGGAGCTCCAATAAACGTGTGATGAAATGCTATTCTTTGAAGATAAAACTAACAGCAATCACAATTTTGTAAACAAAATGCACAAAAGTCGAATTTAAGAGGATGTTACAGACTGTCATGTAATCTATATTCCGGTTAATCGACGTTCTGCTGCAATTCGATGGCATTCGCTATCTATGACAATCAACACGTGAAATGAGGCACCCTGTATATAACATTACAGGGCGTCTGGGTAATTTTCCTCTATTTCTGACGCGTTATTTATAAGGAAAACGGGGTTTTTAAATTAATAGTCGTAATACACGCCATTTTAATTGCCCCCACAGCGTTTTTTTAATTAAATAATTATAACGTCGTTTCATTGTTTTTATCTTCTTGTTTTTTTTAAAAGTTATTTAAGCGTGATTTGGGTGAGGGTTAATCACCTCATCTCTAATCCCCGTGTCTTAATGTATGGTTAAAATCAATTTACGAGCTGAAACATTATTTATTGTTGCGGATGCGTGTTTTTGAAGATTTTCAGGAGGTCGAGAACATTGTTTTTAAAACTCCGAAGAGAGACAACATCGTTTATTTCAAATTTCCCCTGCCATGGCCTCGTCTTCCGATCACATGGACAGACGAATATATCGGTTCAGACTGGCAAATACTGCGTATTGCGGTTAATTGGGACACGATCACGTTGGTCCGATTATACGGCTTTTATAACACTATAATAGATAGATTTATGCTGGATTCCCACAAAACCCATATTCACACACAACCTACTCAACAGAGAACTGACTTTGTGACGTCATCAACTAGGCTGAAAACAAGGGTACAGTCCACTCAAAACAGTTGTCTTCTGTACTCTGCTACATGACAACAAAGGCGCTATTGCTAAAACTGTTGTATTGTGTAGTCTGCTACAGGAAAACAATGGCGCTTTTACATCCATCGTTGCCATCACTTCTATGATGCTGTCCGCTAAATAAAGCTTAACCTAGTTGAGCTTTTTCTCGACCATGAATATGGGAGGGGCTTATGCCCGACCTACAAAACAAGAGCTGAAGTGCGCATGCTCACACCCTAACCTATATGGTAGCAGACGATATTCGGCTAAGTGTGAATCGGGCATTAATCAACAACTCACCGTTGACGTGATCGACAGCACTGTTTTTTTATTTTTCGAAATGCACATGAACCTGATGACGTTAATGAGATTCTGGGTAAACAGGAAAAAAACAGTGTTTTGTTTTGGAAATGCACATGTACCTGATATATAATGTGAATATTTTACGAACAGCGACAGCGTTTTCAACGGTTAAACAAATTTAATGCGATTTAAGCCTGATTCCCACCTGGCGAAAGTCGCGCACAACTCGCAGGAAATCGTCTGCTAAATCAGAAAGTGGACGTTCGCGCATGTGCAATAGGTAGTGAGGCAAGCTCACATGACGTCACAGAAATGAGCCTCGCCATGCCGGATTTGCAAATCACTTTTGGAAACGCACAACATGGCGGCCAGGATTTTACCATGCAGGTGCGCCAAGTGGGAATTGGCACGTAATTTTGTCTGGAGTGAGCGAGCTCATGTGCTTTGTGAGTTGTGAGTGACTTTTGCCAGGTGGGCGTCAGCCTTTAGACAGTCTGTGCATGACGGATGGAAATCTACCGTTGCATATTACATGGAACGGAGCCTTGTCGTCAACATTGCATGCTAAACTCAATTGAATGAGAAATTTCACCGTTGTACGGAACATGCGTACATTCGGTCAATGGTAAACGTAAGTAAACCGTATCTTGTTTGCTAAATCTCTCTATAAACTATGCTTAAAATTGCTGCGGCACACAGTTTGAAAATCTCTGGATTATACGCAACATCTATAACTGATTGCTGGTAACACAATCACATTTCAGCGACATAATGGGTACATTTTTGGTGCTTTACAAATACTCGTCTTGATGAAAAAGTGATGAAATTTTAGGAGAAATTTTTTGAAATATCTAACCAAATTCCGATACAAAAATGATTTATTCCGTGCCAAATTCCCTTGATTTATTCCCGGGAGTCAAAGGAACTAATTTTAATATACTATATATACGTACAGCCATTTTATAATTTTTTTATACTCGTACATGAAAATATGTGTAGTGCGGTACATCAGAAAGTTACGAAATTTTGGGATAAGTTTCATGAAATATGGAACGAAATTTGTCATAAAAAATACTGGCATCTGCTGCTGCATATGGTGATCTTCAACCCTCTTTCAACTCACTATATTTAAATAAAGAAAAATCATGTAATATCATAATTAATTTAAAGAACAAAAGATTTCTCGTATTGTAATCTTCCTTTAAACTTCCGCGGCACACTTTAGGCCCCTTAGCGGCACATCAGTTGAAAAACACTGTTTGATAGTTGTTACCTCATTCCTATATCTTGTCCCGAATAAGCGAATTTCAAAATTCAGGACTCCAGCCTTCACCTGCCCCCTTCCTACCATATTGTATTTCTTTGCTGACTGTAGGGTACTGAGTTGAATTTTTAAGATAGTATGTCCCGATTAACCGGAGTTCGATGTTTCTACCCCGCATGACCCACCAGTTCTGACAATGTGGATTAACCGGTTGCGCCCACTCATACGCTGTCATTATCATTTGAGATGATAATAATAATAATAATAATATTAATGAGCGGCTGCAGGCTTACAATAATAAGCCTAAGGTGCCGAATATGCAATGGGCGTGTTTCTTTTAATTAGTTCTTCGAATTGAGTCTTTTAAAAGTTCTTTTCAAGTCAATCAGTACAAAGAGTCGAGTGTCAAAAGGTTAATAAGTTTAACGAAGTGCGGTGGCGACACGACGCCGAAAAAATAAGTTAAATGACGCTAGAGGGCGGCAAAAGACGCGGGCCAAGTGAAACGGAAGTGAAGCGTGCGACCTGCAGGAGACCACATGACGCCACATCTTAACGACTCGCCTAATCTTAGTCTAACCTTTCACCTCTGCGCACTCTTTAATGAAAAACAGCATGCGCCTTATCCACACGAGGGAACCAATAAAGGGTCCTCCAGTAGGGGAGAACCGGGGCACAGTGGGTACACTTTTTAGAATTCATTTTTTTTTTGGGGAAAAATATATAACTCGTAGCATTTTAAAAGAATAACACAGTAATATAGAATCCTTCAGTATCTGTACACATTTTGTGATCGTTTTAGAGCTACTAGTTTTTTTTTTTGCTATAAAAATTAAAGTTGGTTGCGCAGACTGTCCCACTGTGCCCCTATACTGGGGGCACAGTAGCTGCTCTCAAACATCTCTCGCTCATTTTTGCACGTGCTACATTGAGAACAGCTATCGAGAGCATCTCGAGAGTTTCTCTCACGTGGAAACGCACCTTAAGGCTAGGCGCGCACTGGTGACTTTTTCGTGCAACTATCTCCTCACCAATTTGAAACACAATGGTTTCAATGGTTTCCGAGTTGTTAATCCTTGCAACTAAATAATTGCAATGGGTTCTATTTTTGAGTGATTTTATTACCGAAAACTTCTGTTTGCATAGCCACCAACAGGTCTTGTGTAAACAAAAGCGGGGAAAAATCGCTATAGTGCGCGCCTACACTGAAAACTCAAAATGTGCAAAAAAGCACACCAAAATGTGTAAAAAAGTTGCACACACATAAATGTGTAAAAT
>JAQGAE010002715.1:0-16851 GCA_034696685.1 Julus scandinavius | reverse complement strand
TTGTGGTTCATTCGAAATTAACAACGAAACTTTTTTGGATCATCACGTAGTTGATTATATAAATGATGAAATTCACCAAATACATGTCTTCTCTTATTAATGCTGTGAATGTTACAGCTTCTATTTGTTTTGCGATTTTGTTCAGAATATACCACATTTTTAGTGATTAACTTTCTAGTAACATAAAATCCATGTTCACAAAATGGAACTAAGCTCTCTTGTGAACGACTAAGTGTGTGTCCCCCACTCTATCATCGACTTCACTGTTTGGCTCTCAGCTTTCCTCGCTGTTCTGCTAGCAGCTTCATTGTGTGCTTAGCCTTAGAAGGAATGCACTTTTCAATAAACCCATAGCTAACTTATCGCTCCTGGATTTCAAATGAGTCCAAATTTAGAAAGTGTGGCATTTCTGTCGCACTCGTGGAATGTTGGTAGTTGCCCTTTACAAATTTGATTGCCCTCAGCTGGACCATTTCAATAACTATACTGTAAACATTATAGGCTCCAAATATGAGCATATAACATTCCAAAATAGGTCGAACCAGAGTTGTGCAGACAATTTCCATTACATTTTTAGCACATGAATAACAACATCAAAGACGTTGGTTCTTGGTTGGCTGCTCCACTAATTTTTCCCAAATAGTCGAAGCTTTCCAATCCTGGTCCCCAAACAAGAACATTTTTACAACGCGTAACATCCCAGAAAGCACCCTGCACATTTAATCGCACGCATGAATGAGTGGTGAGGTTACACGCACACCATTCAGCATCAAATAATTTGCCTTCATAATCTTGGTCGACCTATGGCGCAGCATAGGCGTAATTGAAGGTCATCAATTACATTTTATGTCTCTTTTCTTCGTTACAGCTATGAAATACCTGTAAATAAACACACCCAACATGGGGGTGAATTCTCTACGGTCCTCATGCTTTCTACGCTGCAACTGATGATGTTTTATTGAAGTGTTTTGTTTCTACGCAGCCCCATATACAACGGAAATGGATAATTAAAAATAATGTTCTGACGAAATTGAGGTCATTTCTTCTCAAAATGACACCCGTGGGTCCCAGAATTTGGAGTGTGCAAAGTTTGTTCCTGACATGGCAGAGAAGAACCTTCGTGCACCATCGATTCCACAAGGAAAGTGCCAAAAGTCGTCATTGCCTAGTTCAAAGCTGGTGAAAGGGAATGTTCTATTCAACAGGTATATAAACGGCTGATTTTTACTAAGCTTTGTGCTTTGGATGTTAGCCACTTCATGACAACAGACAGAGCCCCCTGCTGATCTAGGATGTACAGTGGAACCTCGATTTACGAACTTAATTCGTTCCATGACCCTGTTCGTAAATATAAAGGTTCGCAATTCGAGTCAATTTTTCCCATTGCAATCAATGTAAATCCAAATAATGCGTTCCTTGTCCAAATTTTTCTTATACATGGTATGGTTTTATACGTGGAAATAATACAGTATTATGTGTGGAATTAAATTTATTGGCAGTTGAATGACAAAATGCACAAGAATCAGCGCCGGATTCTGACCTGGAAACGAAGGGCTTGTGTACTAAGGAGGTCCGAAAAATGACTTCGTTTGCTCAACACCGCACTTTCCTCTTAATTCCCCCTTATCAATATATATTTCAATTATTTTAATCAATTTTGTGTTGTCGATAGGTGTTTTTTGGGGCTCTGCACAACACCAACCTGATCAAATTTGTACAAGGTTCTTTAGTGTTAGATACGTCACAAATGCATGGAATGTTCACATATAACAGTAATATTAGAAGAAAGTAGTTTACCAAAAAAGAAACCACATCTTTATTATATAATAATAGTGCAGATCGTCGATTTTGCCATGTTGTACTCCTAGGTAAGATCCAAAACGCGTTCACAACTTTCATGTTTAGCTATAATTTCCTTTTTTTAAATCAACATTAATACGTTTGTGATTCTTCTTAACGCCATATTCACTAAAACTTGGCACTTTTTTGGTAGCACACATGGTTTTGTCCCATTCGTAAATTGGATTAATGTTCGTAAATCGAAACAACATGTGGTGTTCGTAAAAAGAGGCGTTCGTAAATCGAGGTTCCACTGTATAACCTTTCAACTCCTTCGCCAATGGATTTGCCTCTTAACAGGTCAATGGATGGCGTAACACCACTGATAACTAAACCACCTTGAACTAACCGGAAGTGACCTAGCTGCACAGCATCATCACAGTGAATTGAAGCAGCCCCATGAGAAATGTTTGCATGTTATGAATACTACACACAGTGCCTGCATCACATTACAACACTTCCTAGCACATGGTCTTCAATAAAGTAATCTTAAAATTTCAAGGTTTTCAAAATTTATCATAAAAGAGCACCACTCACGCCTGGATATTTCAAACATAAAAATGTGAAGGTTGAGAGTGCAAGTCTTAAAGAAATCACACCCAATTACCACTTTACACAAGTTAGCAATTGCAGCGGGTGCAATAGGGTACACCTTTAAGGTAACGTCTCATCACAGTTGATAAACTTGAAAGTGTTTTAATTATAATTATCACAAGTTCAGCTTATTACGCTGTACGCAAGTATCGTATCGGTGCTGAAAGACGAGACAGTAGAGCCCAAGTGCAGGTCAAGGAGAAAAATGTACTCAAAATTTAATGGAGCGTGCGGCTCAGAAGATAGTCAACACGAAGGTTCTAAATTCTAAGCAAAACACAGGTAGTCAAGAGAGCCTCATTTTTAAAATATGCTTATTAGCAAAATCATGCGCCATAATCTTCCTTCTAACATCCTTATAAACCTACAAACAGCACAACCCTGCAGATAAATAAAGTAAGCAAAAATCATTAAATGAGACATTAAGGGGGGGAAAAACGAATTTGAAATTTCCCTGATTCTGCATTTACTTAAAAATGCAGCGAACATTTGTTTTATTTATAGTCAAAATTTCCCCCTTGATGGAGGGATTAAGTAGCTCAGAAAACATAATTCAAGTGATTCATAGACGAAACAATTTTTAAACACATTTTTCGGTAGATTTTGCCTTTAATATTTGCTAAGTGTATTCAGACGGGCCAACTAGGATCATACAATGAAATCAGCTTATCATCTAATCATACTTATTTTGTAATATTGTACTTAAGAACACATGACCCATGCAGAATGCTAAAAGAATTCAACAATTGGTCTTGGCCTAGCCTAAAGGCACAAAAATCCACTTCTGAGGATCACAAGACCCTTCTTAACCTCAGAATCCCCTCCCATCAAAGAGGCGAACTTAGGATTGCACACATCAGTCTCGTCACCTTGCATTGTCACTACCAATTCCATGACATTTTCCCAGATTTGTAGGATTAAAGGAAATTTTCAGAATTGGAAGGGAAATAATAATTCCAGACTTTCCCGAGGTTTTAAGAATTTAAGTACATTTGGGACTGGAGGCACATTACTTCCAGTGTTGAAAACCCGATTTGTATTAAACGTATGTATAGATCGGTTGTCAGTAAGGATGAAATCCATTCCACGACCACAGCTTAATATTCAAAGATTGTCTAATCATGTCTTAAAGGACCAAATTCTAAAATTACTAGTTCAACTTTCTAAGATACTTATTTTGTAATATTGTACTTAAGAACACATGACCCAGAATGCTAAAAGAATTCAAGAATTGGTCTTGGCCTAGCCTAAAGGCACAAAAATCCACTTCTGAGCTTCACAAGACCCTTCTTAACCTCAGAAGCCCCTCCCATGAAGGAGGAGAACTTAGGATTAAAATGAAGACATTTTCAAAACAAAAAATCTACCCCTCTATGTATACACAGACAAGAACAGTTAGCCAATTACCGAAAACCTGAATCGAATTACAGCAAATTAAATTAAAAGTGTGAATCCCGAAAAAATGCCATGCAAATAAACGATACGCATTCGTCGTGACGTCAAGAACCCAGCCTCGTTTTCGGTTTTGATTTCTTGGGGGGTCTTGCTTTCCCCCTCGCCAATCCGAATTCCACAATTTCCACTATACAGCGCATCAGCTGCGGGGGACGGGAATTGATGATGTGATGGGGCGAGGGTTAAAAATCGATAATAAAAAAAATGATGCCACATCCTGTGATGGATAGGCATGGTGGGTAGAACATACGTGTTTTTCCGAATACAGGCAACTTGCTACAAGGTCGCTCATACAAGTGCGAGACACAGCTCTGTGGACTCATGTAGGGTACATGCAAAAAGTGGGGCGGTGAAATTAGCATGTTATCACTGTCTTGATATGATAATGAGCCGTATTATCGTTGCCCTCCAACGGGGACAACGTTCATAATGGAAGAGGTGAAAGGACGCATCTGGTGAGGTGGCCATCACCTCGATAACACTGAAATTTGGCACAAAATTATCGTGCTTTGGCACCATTCTACAGTTCTACTAGATTAGAGCATACAAATGTACTGCATGAATATATACAGTAAAACCTGTCTACATTGAACACCCATGGGACCAGGCAAAAGTGTTCACATTGGACAGGTGTTCATTGTATGGATGTTTCCTATCAAAAGACAATGTCCAATGAACTATGTTTATTGTATACAATTGAATTAACATTATGCACACAATCATTTCAGTGCATGTACATAAGTATATCATTTTTTAAAGTTTTTTTAAAAGAAATCTGTAATCGACTGTTGTTTTTTGTTTAATAAGGGAATTTCCCCTGATTGTGGTAGAGTGCCCTCTAGGGGCTTAATTGGGAACTCAAAGGTCAAGTGTATTATTTAGAGAGGTTATTGACCCATCCTGGGCCTGAAAAAAGTGTTTAATGTACAAAGTATACAAGTGTCCATTGTATCGAGGTCTGTCCTAATGTTATTTCTATGGAAGCTGTCCGGGACCAGCCAAAAGTGTTCAAGTTAGGGAGGTGTTCACTTTATAAAGGTGTTCAATCTGACAGGTTTCACTGTATATAATTCTACAGATTTCCACAACTACTAACTCGATTCAGGCTTTCACTTCAAAATCTGTCGTTAAAATAGTGATGTTTCACGAGGAAGTAGTCTGTATTTACAGGGTGTCCGAAGTTCCGAAACCCATCTTTACAACAAAAATATAACGCCAGGTTTGGAAATATATTCATTTTTGTCAGAATTTCTATCAACTCGAGTAGGGATTTTAGGATTGTCCTTGGCACTTAAGCTTTGCCAATTATTAAGCATACCACATAACGCTTTAGTATTTTCCCATTCACATACAATGGAAGAATGAATTAGACGGTAGGGGATCTTTAAATGACGCCAGAATTTCGTTTTTTTCTCCATAAAACCAAAATAAAAACAACTAAAAAACGACCAAACTTGCGTTATCCATCGACTTGCTATTCAGTTAGAATTTTTTTTATTCGAAAAAAATGTATTACCAGCATGAGGGGGAAAACTTTGTTAAATGCATTGGTTACAACCACCATTGTTATATTTTTCCCATCTTTGGGAACCCGTAATGTAGAGCCATGAAATTTGACGTAATAAAATGTTGCCAGATTCTGCACAATCTCTATATACATCTCCTTTCACAAAATGCAATTTTTGGGCACGTAGCATTTATTGTTATCAACAAACAGTCAACTAAACCTGTTAGTCACAACGACATAGGTGAGAATGACTAAATGCAATGACAGGTACATTTCCTGTCAAGTACAAAAATTACCAACATGATGGGGAACTTTCTCAAATGCATTGGTTACATTTTTGTCAGTCTTACATCTGGTATATCAGAATGACGTGATAATATAATAAACTACTTCCACATTCTGCACAAAATGCTTTTGAGCACGTAAATTTCACTGTTATCAGCAAACATGGCGTCAACTAAAACTGTTTGTCACAACGTGGTGCAATGACAGGTACAGTTGTAATTTTCCTGTTACCAAAACCTCAAGTGCGGAACACGATTATTAAATTGGTAAACATGCAGCGAGTGATATTGGTCGAAAATTTCTTCCCAAATATAGATTAGAAAATGTCGATATGATTGAAGGGCAAGTTACGCAATCATTTCCGAACGTTGCTGAGATTTCTAATCGCTGCAAGGGGACAAGCCTGTTATAAACACTCCCAGAATGCAACACCGTATACATCAGGTGACCAAAACAGTGGCCCGGCTTATTTTCCAGCCGCCAAGGGTCGAAATGACATGTTTACAGCTTAAAACTGGCGTGACGTGATCGACTAAAACAGGAAACCTGGCAATTTCTCAATTCTGGGTCTTCGCTCACTCAAATCCAGTTCAATGTTGAAAGCGTTCATGACTCAAATTCCGTATGACATTTCAGATGTCTTGACAAACATCCAACAGGTCTTATCTTTTCAAAGACACCTGTAATGATACAAGCGTCCCCTGGTGATACCTTGGGGGACGAAAATATAGGAGGGTTGTTTATGCCCAAGACCTAGACACATCCTAGCCTCAAAACAGACAGACGGATGGGTCATAAACCTCTAGTCTGCATTGACAACTCATTGCTGATATCATGCATATGGGAACGACGTCATCATTCCTTTACTCATATTGAGATCGTAATAGGCTAATTTAAAAGAATCACGTCTACGATTCCAAGAAAATAACATAAAAACGTGTTGACGCCAAGCCACGAAACCACGCCAAGAAATGTGCAAATCTGGAAATTTTTCCTCGCATTACATGTGACTGCATTACTAACAACTTATCTTTTTTTTTTTTTTAAAGAACTTAATAATTGTTACTTCGGAAACAGGGATTAGATTACCCTGAAACGGCCAGAAAAAATAATGCTGTTTCCTGCTTTGAGGTTATCCATGTTGAACCATGGAAGACGAACCCTCGTACATGCACACATTTAAATATAGCCCTAATTACTATAAATGCACTCCCCAAATTAGTTCTGAAGCACATGGTCTTGATGTGCAATATATAGGAAGATTTTACATAATACTACGAACTTCTTAACGAGAATGGGAGCAATTTTTCAGTGTTGATAGTGCCTTCAAGGAGAATTAGCCGTGTTGCCTGAAAGACTTGCAGATACTTATAAATTACCTCACCTCACTTATAAATTACCTCACCTCACCCCCAAAAATAAACCTGCTTCCTCTTTACAGTACCGGACCTAATCTAACTTGTTTACTCAAATAAATCAAAATTATTATTTTCGAAAATAATTTATTTTTGGAGGTGAGATAATTTATAAGTGCCAAGACTTAATTTAGAATCCGGAACATACAAGTATAAAAACCAAACCTATGAATTTCCAAGCACTACATTCTATCAATGCCATGACATTTTTTCTGATAAATTAAAATTCCCTAACCTCGAAGGGAAATTCCAGTAAGGAATTTTTCTTGAAAAAATTTCTTTTTCGGGCAGTCCACTATAGGGTTCAACTTTCACCACCTTGAGTATTGCGCAAGTGAAACTGAATGTTGAGGGGCCAGGGCCACTTTGCAACATGAAACGCTTTCTTTTATTAACTTTAATTAAAAGGTTGTGCCCCTTATCTTGTTTCGGAAAAGTAACGTGACGCCGTCTCCAATACGAGTTAATAATTTCACCTGCCATGTCCTCTAGTTTTTTCCCCAAGCAAGCAACCAAACAAGAAAGGGGCAAGCCTACGCTTGTAAACCCACTTGAAGAGGGAGGATGCAGTTAAATTTGCAGAAATGACAAAACCTATGCCAAATTTCACGTAGCTTACTCCGTAATTTTTCCACTATTTTTTGCACAGTCCTTACTTTACTATATTTCCAGTGTCGTATCACCCACGCAATGCCAAATCCTAGTCCAAAATCGGTAAAATTTCATTATTACCCAAGCATTCTAACAAACATCACGAGCATGAAAAAAAAACCCTAAACATTACTAGACACATGCCGTTCAAATACTTTAACTTAACATATTAGGCCCATCCTTTAATTTTGACATGATATATAGATTTACGTTGGTTTTCATTAAAAATTCAGATAAACAATGTTGCCACATTTGCAAAAGTTTGTTCAAACAAATTTGCACAAAACGTTTGCTTGCCACTTTTGTTTCAGCAAACTTATGACGACTTTTTGCGTCCAAATTCATGTTTGTGGATACATGTTTCAGTAGGCGGTCTACATCAAAGGGGAAAAAAATGTTTCCACTACTCCGCTCAGCCATTGGCTCAATTGAAGACCAGGTCGCATTTTTTTTGATACAACAATCATGCCCGTGTTAAAAGGACCATAGTAGGAGCGCCATAAACTGGACACATTTACACCCGTTTTTTGGCATCTTTGGTGGAAACACCTCAGCAACATTAACATGTTTCTGACTTCCTTATTTAAGGTTTGTGTTTTATGTTTAAGTATGTGTTTCCAGCTTCATGTTGTATGTTGGTGGCGACACGGCTTAATTAAGGGTCTTCCGAGTTCAACAGCACGCATAATCCTAAAAGGAGCCAAGTTTGTAAAATATGTGCAATGGCTCCTGAATCTAAAATTATGCAAACACTGTATAATAATGTTGACAGATTATTGATAGCGGCAACATGTTAGTAAGTTAAAACATAGTACCAAACACTAATCAACTATTTCTAACGGTAAGTTCCAAAACAATTCCTATTAGTAAAGCTACATTACATGCCTTCAGCTTGAAAAATTTCACGTTCCAAATAAAGAAGAAAAAAACCACATTTTAGCACGAAGCTCTCTGAATCCATTCCCTACTAAAGTTAAAAAAAAAACTTCCTTGAACCATGACCAGCTTCTGGTAAGGTCAAATAGTTTACAAGAGGTTTTCACCTGCTTGACAAAGCTAAATGTCCAACAACAAAACACGTCAGTCTTTGTAAAAGAAGAAAAAAAAAAAAAAAAAAAAAAAAAACACTGAGGAATTTCAACAGAAACATATTTTGTTGTAATTACATTACGAACACACCGCCGTCATCCTGCTAAATTGGACACGTTCCTCGCCACTCTCAACACCCAAGAAAAACTGCTAACCACCACTGCAAATTCAAAAAAGGAATGCTCAACCCTTTTCAAATATGAAAAGCATAAAACATTATACAAATATTGTAATGTATCCAAGTTAGCTCATGCGAATCCAAATCGATTTTATGCGTGTTATGCGTGTTAACACATACATGCTTTCAGTCTCAAGAGTAAACATCCCTGTCATTTTTGGGACAGCCAGCAACGTCCTTGAATTCCAGTTTGCACACAAGCATGTCTTGCATTAACATTGTATAGTCTGTAGAGCTGTCTATCAAAACACGCAATTTTACATTGTACAACAGGAACCATAACCTTCTTACAGCAATCCCTCCGGCCATGCCAACCCATATATATTGGGAGGGACTTTCACCCACAGATTTCAGACAATAATGGCAGGTAGACCAAGAGTGGCCATTGTGACTTGCTCCGTAACAGCTTGGCCTGCATTCCGAAGGTCCGGGTTCGATTCCCTGGCCCACCCACTGTCCTGACCTCCATCTTCACAATCGACCAGAATCCGGCTCTTCCCACCCCTCAGTCCTCCACCAGGGCGGAGACATCACCGGTAGTACAAATTCGACACTAGTGCTATTATCTGATCCTTTCAGGGCGCCACAAATCCGACACAATAAAAAATGCCCAAAGGCGGGAAAAAAACCCTGAAATGAGGACAGTATAGACCCCCTTTAAGACCGCGCCAAAAGCAGCTTGCAAGGGGAGGGGAAAGTAGGCGGACAGCACCTGATGGTGGACAGGTGTTTCTGTCGAAGAACCACCAGATAAACAAAACTGTGCACATGTTTCCAGACATTCAATTAAATTAAAATCTGTGATCCTACATGATGGGTGTCATGAGATTAGTGGTAAATTATAATATGCACATACAAATATTATCACTCTTGGACCAATGGACCTAAGAATATTACCCAACTATCATTCCATTCATCCCATCATCCATACCATTCCAGACAGGAAACCGGAATAGACCGTCCAAATATGGCGTTCCGTTTACATCCGTTTTTAATGCCGTGGGCTGAACCTATCGGATGTCTTGCGGGGGCTTTACAGGTGGGCTTCAAAGAAACTAATTAATTGTACCTGCCTCTATTAGCCCAACCTTCAGTTTTGGAAACACAGCCTCACTTGACGACCTACCAAGTCACGTTCCCTGGTTCCCAGCCAAAAGTTGCGACACGTGACACTTCCGTGGCGTGACATCATGCAAATGAGACAGTTGCACGCGGGGCATCTCTTTGACCTGGCCAGTCACCCGGCAAGTCCAGTCTGAAGCCATTTCCTAAAAATGCAAAAACCCAATATGCCATGGGGCAATTTCTTCGACCAAAAATCAAAACATGGGTTGATGGGTGCGTAGGTAATGCAAGCGTCAAAAGTTTCCAAGCATGAACGCCACCCCCAGAGAACCTGACCGGACGGATGTCTGCAAAAGTCCAAAGAGGCTTCATGCAGGTGTCCACAGATTAAAATGTTGTTATGATGCATATATATTTATACTTGAATCGCTTTAACGAGTAGCCGTATCGGTGAGAACTATTTGGAAAATCATGCACTCAAGCTGCTTCTGAATTTCCAAAATCTGTTCTTGGTCATGACGGTTAGGACTTATGGCTTGCCGTATCTAAAAAACAGTCAATTTTCAAGACGACTCTCATCACTTTTGCAGGGTTCACCCACAAATAAAAATGTTCAACTTTCCAGACTTTTCCAGGTTAAAAAAAAATTTCCTTGAGGAGTAAAATCTCATTTTTACTGGAGAAAAATAGCATTTTACCACAGAAAGTCAGGTTTTTAATAAGAAAACTCCGATTTTACTGCACATAAATCCAGGTCTTTCCAATTTCCCTGACAATTCCAAGCTTTCCAGGTCGGTGGGAACCCTGTTTTGCAAATTGGCTAAAAATACATGTACATGGAGAATGGACCTTAGTTGTCTAGTCCTGGTAGTCCAGTAACTTCATGACAACGGCTATCATCATCAATAGATGAAATCTACATTACGTGTAGCGCCCTCTGTGGTAGTTTTAGGGTATTTCCTGGGGGGACAGGCCAAAAACGTGTCATTGAGTTGCACGTGTTTTTTTTTCGCTCTTCAAAAGGGTTTTCAAACATTATGAAGTGGAATTGTTGTGTTCCATGCTGTAAAATCAACTTTAGGAACGTCAATTCCAAGATTTCATACCACAGAATCCCTAAAAACTCCAATATATGAAAGAAATTTATTGTATGTATGGAAGTGAAACACGTGGTGACATTCAAATGAAACGCAGTTTTGTTTAAATAAAATGGTTTGCACGTGGCCTGCACGTTCTCAAAGTGGAATTTCCACTCTCAAATTTCAAAAACTTAAGTTAAATTTCCCAAATATCACAAAAATCCGTTCCTAAAAGAGCAAAATCAATGGAAATGCTATATGGACGACGCTGGGCTGTCCCCCCAGCAAATTTGGCCACTAGAGGCGCTCATGCATGGCACATGCGCCGTTTTGTAATGTAGACCTCCTCTGTTGACTAACAGTCAAACAACCAAAGTGGCTTTACCAGCTTGACAATCACCAAAGAAGCCAGCTCCAAAAACTCGTGAACCAGAGATGCATCTGCAGATCCATAAAAGCATTTAATTAAAATAGTTGAAAGTGGTGGCTAATACGATTAAACACATTCCAAACCGTCTAAGCTTCCAAAAAAACACTTCTAAACCACAACCAGCTCTCCGGAAAACCAATTCTTGAATTCGCTCACGATGATTAAGTCGCCTTGTTACTACAGATCTTCTTCCTGGATTCGTGTGTATAAATCTCCCAACACCAGAAAACGTTATTTTATTTATATCCCGTAAGCCTGAGACCCGCCTTAATCCTAGTCCAGCAAGGGCGTTAAGTAATCCGACAAAACGCTATCAATCACTTCAAAGGGTGCAAAACACCAGTTATGTCGAAGTACATTGAGGGGTAAGGAACAGGAGGTCTAAGCATGGACTTCCAGGCTTCCAGCATTTCCTGGTCATATGCCCTGCCAGTCTGATACTGACCTATAACAGCTTGTAAATACTTGCTATCCCACTGTTATGCATGTAGCAACTTTAATATCGATTTTTTTACTCGCTTGCATTTCTGGCAGGCTTCTAGGCCATCAGGATTACTGGTATAAAGCAAGTGTCCTTCTTGCATTCCCAAACAGTGTCGGATGCCAAACGCCGGGGAAGATGTCAGCATGCAGTAATCTTTCCTCCGCAAGACATATCTGAATTTTCAAAACTTCCCTATTTCGGAAAAAAACTAAAAACACTCTTCCTTCTTTAGAACACATTTAGAAAATGTCTTCGATTACAGCATTGTAAGGACTAAAGTTTAAACAATTCATCACCTTCCGGCTTGCAACAAAATGGTAATCATGGTTGACAGAATGTGTTGCTGCCATACATTAAAATACGATGCTTGTTAAAAATAGGAGTGGTCACGTGACTCGCATCCAATTGGCTTGATTTATGAAGGGATAACTAACTCTTCATTAAAAGGGCGATATAGCCTTTTCAGAGTTCCCATATTTTTTGAGAATTAAATTCCCTGACTTTCCAGGAAGTTTTTGGAATTTTTCCATGACTGTTTAACCTAACCTAACCCAACCGGTTGGAGTTGATCCTGTTAGTAGCCTACTTTGTTTTTACTTAGCAAAGATAGTATTTATTTGTAGTAAAATAGTAAAAAAAAATTGAAAAATTAATAAATTTGAAAGCATTTGTTAATTTAAATATTTTCAAAAAAAATTTTTTTTAATGTTTTCCAATCATGGCTTTACAAGCTTATGGCAATTGTTTGTCAGCAAAGTCTTCGTCAGAAATTCGCCAGGACCAATTTGAAAAGCTCCCTGAATTTCCAGGTCAGTTCCATGACTTTCTCAAATTCCCTGACATTCCAGGCTTTTCCAGGTTGAGGGAGCTCTGTGTTTAGGAATTTAGCCAAGGATTTGCTCTACCGTCCACGGTGTGACCCAATCACCAATGTAGCATTGTATTAATACCCTCCAAAATCATTCAAATAATCATGATATTTCAACCATCTAAGGCTGCTCAGCAAAACTTCAGCCACCCACCCACATGATGGTGCCTAGTCACATTTAATTAAATGAGTTAAATTTAACAAAGACATGTTAAAAAGGCAAGGTTTCCGAAATGCTAGAAGAATGAAAACCTCTAAGGTTCAATGTCCACAAAACATATACATGTAATTAATCCCATTGAATATCATCCTTGAGATCTTTGACACTTATTAATCTAGAATTTACAAAACCAACACTCGCAAAACAGGTTGATAGATAACTTGATTTGGTAAATTCAAGGAAAGCATTTTTCGATGTTACAGAAGTCATGATGATGAAATTAACAAAATAGGTCTTTTTTTAATAAACTTTCGACGTAAAGACAAACCGGGTGATGGTGATTGACTAACTAAGGCGCAATTTAGAAATTCAGATACAGCCACTTGACACAACGTAACTCGACTACGATAACGATACCAATCAGGTCAACATCTATCAGCAAATTCAGTGCGAATTTGGCAGGCCTATTATGGATGCCATTAAAAATTACGTTGAGCCATATTTCAGGAAAATCGAACCAGTAAACAAGTCAAGGCCGTGTCTGTCAACACATTAAACTGTCCTAGGTCTACATTTTAACGGATAAAGATACCCTTGTCGAGACACCACCAGCTACTAACTAGAATGCCTCAAGGCGTGGGTTTAACATAGTAAGCTTATTGGCACCAAATCATACCAGTAAGGCTTACGACATTTTTTGTGTGTGGCGATTTCGATAATCAGATAAAACTACCAAGTTGATAGAGTTACAAATTTATAGCAGCCATTTCAGGTAGTTTTTTTATGAGTTTTCAGTTCATGCAACATGCATTTCTTCAACGGCAGTACAGAATTTCAGAACTGAGTGTCTGAGCTTGGAACCAAACCCCCAGGCCCAATGTTCACTTCAAATTTCTTAAACATGTCGAGACCAAAACCACCACTGTTCAATTCCAGTCATCGACCATGCTACAATGCATGTGGTCAAGGCAGGGCTTTCAGATTTCACGCATGCATGGACAGCTAACCGGCAAGTATTTTACATCAGGGGTATTATTCAAGGCTGAGCCATTGACCGAAATGAGCGATTAGCCGGTTAGCCGCAACATAGCCAAAAAAGTTTCCTCTCTGAAAACGGTACCCTGACAGCCAACCTTGAGCACTTGAGTGGAACAGGGACCAAATCCAATCAGAAACTGCAGAACTTTGAAGATGTACGCCAATACCGATCAATGGGACTTCACTTCCTCGATACACAAAAATAGAAGTCAATTTTTTTTCAAGACCTGAGACATGCAGCACATTCTTACGAGTGTTTAAGGTGCTGTAGACGACAAAAGACAAGCAATTATTCAAAACTGTCAACAGGCACAATTTACACTAGCACATGTACGATGTTACCAACACAACTAGAGCAAAAGTTTGTTATCTTGAAAATTCTGCAACTTTCGTCCACTGGAACCACACCCCGAGTCCGACATTCAAATTTACACATTTAATACTTCCCTTCCTAAGACAGTTGTCAAAAGTGCTAAGTGGTGAAGGGCAGTTACTTGAAACAAATTACATAAGATACTGTCAGCTGCAACCTGTGATAAACACTCCCATATGTAGCAGCTGCATGTAAATATAATTTGAGGAAAATTCACCAGCTGCTATATCTAATAATAAAACAAATATCATAATACGGCTATTTTGCATCATGTCGAGACACACTACCCAATGGTAGAGAATCTCTTTTGGCATAATGCGTAAATCCTTATTTTCAGTGCTTTCCACTGACTGACTATTCTTGTTGCAAGAATTCTAACATGCCTCAGCTGACATTTCAGTGGGAAAAAATATATCTAAAGAGTTCAGTAATAGGACTAAATTTAAGCACCTCGATCTTTATACGAAGAACACGATTAGCAATGCAAAACAGTTGTGAAAACACTCATTTATGACAGTCGTAAAGACTGAATCACATGAAGACTTGTTGCTAATCTTGTGAAAGACTAGCAATGCTATTTACCTCTTCCTCAATAGAGGAGATAAGAATAACTCAAGGAAAATGTCCTTCTGTAACAACTTATCCGACAGCCGATAAAAGCAAAGACTCATTGCCATTTGTGTGAAATGTAGTCGAATGCCATTGACCGCTGTATTTCACGGCTATCCTATCTCAGATTCCTGTGAAATTAATAACAACGTGTTTGTCGACTGTCATTGGCCAACGCCGGTTGTCAGTCGTTGGCTAAAGACTCGTTGCTTTTTCTGGTGAAAATAGCACGTTTCTTTGAGCACGACCAGGGTAAATTCCTCAGCATGGATAGTGCGATTGAAGACGTAACCACCAAACCGGCATATTACGAATCCATCACAAAGAAGAAGAAGAAGAAGAAAACGAGTTGGTGCCTGTCTTGTACCCCCGCCACCATCCTGACGTGGTTCCTCCACCTAATAAAAATGGCTTATTTCCAGGCAACGAGTTCATCGCTTGGGACGTGGGTGAAACTCTTACGGTGTAGAAGGGGGGAGGTGGTGAAAACGATCAAACGAAAATTTGTAATCGGCAAAAGGAAAATCGAAAGAAGCCGAGGTGCACTACCTACCTAATCTTAATTCTCCAAAGTTGCCACATCCTATTTTCTTCCCGACTCGGTAATTCGGTCCGACCATTAAAAATCCGGAATTGCTGGAACTGGTCTGCCTCGTCTGTCCGTGCATGTTTCCAGGATTAGTTCTGGATATTCGGCGTGAAGGTTCCTCCCTGGGATATTTAAAATCACGTTTCTGCATGCTACAATGGTCCACCAAAGGTTTTTCGACGGGGGTAAAATGGCCGCTGTAGCATTCACTTTTTCACTAGCACTACGAGATCGGAGCACGGCATCGTGCTTCCTACCTTAAACACCTCGCGAATCCACTCCTAGGAAATCCTCAGGTATATTTCGACGAGCTCCGTGCACCGATTGAAGTAGCCCATTAGGAAATTTACGCCGTTAATCAGGAAAAATAAAAAAAACCGACGACACACAGCAGCTATCCCGCTGCCTTCACACGACCGTAAACACACACTGACTGAACAGCACGCATATGGATCGAATGCACAGAAGCAAACCTAAAAACGCCGGTGGCGACATCTGCCAACAAACATGTCAACTACTTTTTAAGGCGGAAAACAGGCTTCCAATTGCGGTGGACAGATGGCGGCACCTACCAACACAAGCAATATTGTGCGAAGTAGAAACTGCGCATCGGACTTGTTTTTGAAAAAATTCTATAGGGTTTTGCCGGTGGTTTATCTCGATGATGACCGGTTTAACTCAACTGATATGCCGAGATTAGTTCAATTTTTCTGCAGCATGCTCTAAAAAGTTTGATAGGTTACTATCGTTGAGCAATTTATATCGCAAATACCCTCCCAATTTGAATATTCGATAAAAGAAAACTTCATAAAACTATAACCTGGTTTCGTTTTGCACTTGAATTTAGCAAAAATGAAGGTTAAGATAAAAATGATAGCTATAAAAATACAAGCAATGTTTTAAGAGAGAGTTATAAATTTAACAAATGAAGGGACAAAAGAGCTATAATGGTAATCCGATGTTGTGGATAATTATACAGGAAATGCTAATTACCAGCCCAGGGTGTAATCTGGCACCACTAATGCACTAAGGGCGTATCTCTATGGTAACGAGGTAACTGTTGAGATTTGAAAATGTTGACGAGGATTCTCTAATGTGAACCATTAATAGTCTGATTGACCTCACCTGTATTATTCTCTACGT
>JAQGAE010002714.1:0-16854 GCA_034696685.1 Julus scandinavius | reverse complement strand
TTGAATGTTTGCATGTTTTATGTTTGCATGTTTTATGTTCAATGTTCAATGTTCAATGCAGTGGAGAAGCCCCTTTATCTTGGCAGACCCTTAGCAAGCTGAATTTGTGCTCATTTCACAAAAGACACTCAACTTGTGGACCTTGGCAGAGCTGCTTGAATTTAATGCAGTCGTAAACAATTTTGCTCTCTGAACTTTAGTGCTTAGCCCTCGTGTTGTGGAAATAGTCCAACGTACGTTAAAGTCAACTATTTTGTTGCGGTATAGTTGCTTCAATTCCATTAATTTAAATAGGAAATCCATTACATTTTTTCTGATGGCAATGTCGGGTGGTGTTATCATGGTGGTCTGGTTGATTTTAAATTTTGTTTAGGCATGCAAGTAGCAAACTTCTTTGCAGTTGTGAGAAATTTTAAAAACTGTTAACGAACAGTTGAAAATAATGTTGAAAATAATTTGTAATGAATTTTTAACTTTAAGGCACTTGATGACGTCCAAGTCAAAGACAGCAAGCTACAAAGAGAAGTTCGCCAGAGGGAGAAAGCGGATGTGGATTTCCGTCAAGCTAGAGCAGACTTGAAAGAGAAGGAAAAAGCAATGGATTTAATGAAAACAGACGCACAGGAACTGAATGCTAAACTACAACATTTAGAAAGCCTTCTGAATGACTCAAAGGTATGCATCTTTAGTTGATTTAATGCAACCATTGCATTTTTTAAAGATTTTTGTAAATGTCAACTTTTCCACTTTATTCCTTTATTTCATTATTTTTCTCTTCATGACAACCATTTCTTGCAAACATTTATTACCTCAACTTTGTATTCATACAAAATTACATTTTTTTTTTCAACCGACAACAACAGTTTATCAAGAATGTTTGCGCGTGTTGCTTGGGTGGGTGGAAAAATTATATAGGGTTATTATAACGTATTATGTCCCATATATGGCAATAAATGGAAAATGACATGTGTAAAACCATGTATGACCAAAAATAGGAATTCCATTGTCATGTATGGGATGTAGGGACTTACATTCTATATGTTATGTATGTCCACATTTGCACAATTTCTGACATCTTTATACATGACAATTTCCATGGGAAACATGTTTTTTAATCTGGGTGCAACCAGCCTTTTACTCCCCAATTTTTCTTGGTTAGAATTTATCATTTTTTACAAAAAAAACAGTGACATATTTGTCATGTTATAAATGTGTAGGTATAGCAAAAACGCAGTTATGTTTGTTTCGGTTTTAATACAAACTTGATTGTTTGTTTCGGTTTTAAAACAAACTTGATTGTTTGTTTCAGTTTTAAAACAAACTTGATTGTTTGTTTCAGTTTTAAAACAAACTTGATTGTTTGTTTGAGTTATAAAATTAACTTGTTTCATTTTTAAAACACAATCCTAATTCTTTCAGTTTTAAAACACGATCTAATCTTTTTAGTGAATTTTTTCTTAGTTCACTGCTTTGCATTAAAATGGTCATAAAATATTAGCTTGTAATGGTCAATTTCGAAAGTAATGCTTTATACTCGTATTTGATACGCAGTACATAAACATGTTTTGCATCAAGAGATATTGTAAAAATAATGTTCTACAGGTGCTCATTAGGTTTACAACATTTTTCATGTCCCTGTTTATTCAAAATTTAGTCAGTAAATATTGAGAATAATTTGGCACGGAATAGCTAATGAAGCGTTGTTCAATTTTTCAGGAATAAGCCCCTTCTTAACTAAGTTCGTAGGCGTCTCGTATATTATAGAAAAAAACATTCTATAGTAGCCTATAGAATGTTAAGGTACCTATTGTTCTGTTAAGAAATACGAAACAAAACTGTTCACGTGCCGCTTATTTATTTCAAAGTTTGGAAAAGTGAAGTTCAAATTTTCATATAATAAAAATTATTTGTCAGTCTGCAATATTTAATAAAAAAAATTCTTGTTTCTAAATAGGTAGTTACTGGTTTTATTCATATTATCAAGTAAAAAGAATAAGATTCTCTGATACATAAACACTTTGGAACATATTCATTCTTATGTTTAAAACAAATTCTATTTTATACTCCCTTCTACTGGGAAAATAATTTCACGATTAAACTAATTTACTCCAATTTTTGGATTTTCAAGATGGCATCCGACAAGACAGACGAAGAGTTGGATGCACTAAGACTAACAGCGCAGAAGTTGATTCAAGAAAATGATTCTCACCAACGACGAGTAAATAGAATGAACGACGAAAATCAACGGTTGACAGTGGAACTTAAGGTAATAATCCAGAATTCAATTTTATTAGTTTAGGAGAATCTTAATGATCAACAAGATAGATTTATATAAGATCATTTTGAACCGTGAATCTTTAGCTGTAAAAGTTGGACCATTTCTGGTTTTTTTTTAAAACTTAGTTTTGCCTTAGGCACTTTGCAGCCTCTTGCTTTCTTGAAATCGAACATAAGTCATTGTTATAACTGCCCTAACTCCAGAACTCCAGATGCCCCATTTCTCCAGATTTCCAATGTAAAGCTTTGTTAATTACAAATTGCAGTGGGGTGGGGTGGAGTAGAGAAGAGGAATTAAAACCTATCTCCCGTATACAAGTATAATTTCACTGCATCTTTTCTTGGAATTTTATTTGTAGGTTAAGTTTTTTAACATTTTTTCCTAAGGGCCGGTTGCACCAACAAAGGTTAAGCTAAACCTAAGGTTAACCGTGAGTTAACTAGGAAAAGCATTGCACCAAAGGAAGTTAACAGTTGACCATTGGTTAACTTGAAGAAAACCAATGAGGCTAACACTGAGGTTAACTCGTGGTTTTATATAATCTCAGGTTAGCTAACCTTTTATTTAATCTGTGTTGGTGCAACCGGCCCTAAGAAGGGAATTTTTAACACACCGTAGGCAAACTATTTTAAGACTGCTTTTAGAAATGACATTACTGACAAAGAGTTGGAATTTTTTGAAACTCTTAAACCACTAATGATGACATCGCAATGTTTTGTCAGCCTAAATTGTATCACGTTTTAACATAGTGTGATGTGTAGTTTATGAAATTGTGTATGGAACTAAAGCTTGAAATTATAGCTCTGTATTTTCAAGAATTTCATATCAATTCAACTTGGTACCCTATACAGTCATCAAATAAATTTCGTATGGTAATTCCCTTAACAAATCTGGCTGGCCTATGGTGGCCCATTTCTATGTCCTGAATATGAACCATCCTGTGAGGGTTCCAAACAGGAGCACAATATTTGAACATAGGGCTCATAGGTAACATAGGGCTCATAGGCAACATAGGGCATGCATTGCCTTATTTTGGAACCTGTTATTGAGATATCAGCTCCTGTTTAGTTTTAATTTTCATTCATAGTTCAGAATTGCAATCTTATTACTATTTCAAATCTATTCTTGAGTGTTTTTCGTTTCTACAAGAACTTGTTAGTAGCATATTCGTGTTTGTGTTTCGGAAGCTAAGTTTGCCAGCGGGAGATAACCGTTTTCTGAGGCAATGAGCGAATGCGAGTCATTTGGCGTTGATTGCTTTTTATTCATTAATTTTTAAGCGAGTTGCCAGACTGCTGTTTCGATAAAAATGTGCCAGTCGTCGTAAATCACGTTCTCCAGAACGCTCCTAGTAATTACAACGCTGGCGTTAAATTGGATTCTCGGTAAATCGCACCGAATGCAAATCGGAATTTGCGCCAAATCTCGCAAATATGCAGACTTAATGGTGCATTGATCGCGCCCCATTGTGAAGGCGTTAATGAGCCATTAATCAAAGCGAAGCTAGCAGATGCTGAAATCAGAAATGAATTCCTGCAGCTTTGCAATGATGCCGTTCTAATCAATCGTAACACTTGGCCCATGATAACAGATGCAAATTTCCCTGGAATTTCAAGCTTCTGTTTGATTAATAAAGCCTCTTTCATCCCTTAAGGATTTCATTCTTTCGAATAATTGTTATATATAACATGTACACATTTGTTTTTTCCGTAATGGCTTTTGTCAACGACATTTCAATTCTGTATCTTAGATGCATATTACTATTTAACAGGACAGATGTTACTGTTCTCTTTAGTTTTCTTCTGTTCTTGATTTGGTATTGCTGCGCCATCTAGGATGCATGTTGTTCAACAGAAAAAAACTTCGTAAAATGAGGATATTTTGAGTGGTATTTTTTTAGAATTCTGAGTGTTCAAAAAGAATCTACCCTCCACTTTCCAAATAATCCATCATTTTTGTTCTCTGACTAACAGGTGTCAGGAATATTCCAATCAATTTGTTATGCGCTTTATGTGCTATATTACCAATATTTTCTAAATTTAATGAAAACTTGTAGATTTATCATCATTTTGTAAGGTTACAATACGGTTTTGCAACTTCTGAGCATTGAATTTTTCATTTAGGAAATCTGAAACATATTTTTACATTTTGTTTTGTCTAGATTTTGAAAAATCACATTGAAGTGAATTTTTTATTAAATTGTTCTGTATTTTGTTAATTAGCTAAAATGTTCTTTATAAAAATGTTGTAGCACATCATTAGATTATTTCCAACCACGTAAAACTCCATCATTAATTTGTTTTAACGTGACATATTGCTTTTTTTTATAAATGTCATGACAGTTGTTTAGTTACAGTAAACTTTTACAGTCGAACTTTTTTATGGTTTCATTAAAATTACCCGTTGTTTATTTTATCTAAAGATAACTTTGCGTTTTCGAGAAAAAAAATCCTATACAACGTTGAAGTCAAAACTTGAATTTTATTAACATTAAAACTATTTTTATTATTCTTCCTCCAAATATGTCCTCCCTTTATTACCTTATCTTCAATTTTATTATGATTTGGCCTTTGAAATTTATTTTATAAAAGTAATAGATTTCGTGGGCGTAAAAGTGCTATTTAATCGACTCTGAAAAACACAGGAGACGTTTTTTATTCGCTCTTCGTGCAACCAACTCGAGACTCTGTTCATGAAATAATTCGATATTGGTAGCAATAAACATATTTTACGACTTAACCCGAACCTCCATGCCGGAGATCAGGCTATTGAGGATAAAGACTGTTGGCCATAAAAATCGGCTTAACGATCCAAACACGAAAATTGAATTTGTTGGATTTATTGGAGAGTCTTTTATAAATTAATTATGCTCTTAATTCCTCAGCTTTATGACACTAATACTTCCTTAGTCAATATTTATTATCGGGAAATGAAGGAAGTAGTGTTGCCAGATTGGAGGGAATATTCTTGTTCTTGTCTTCAACATGTTTCAAACGTGAAGAACTGCTTAACATTTACTCACCTGCCAGATATATCAAGTATGCATGTGGATTTTGTTGAATAGAATCTCCAATTAAGCTGCACTCTCCATAAATTTAACACATCACAACGTGAAACTGTTATAAGGCCTTGGGAGTTTATATTCATCACTATAAGTGTTCTTAAACGATTGGACCAAATCTATGAGAATTTAAAAATATTTCTATCCTTTTACATCTTTTTTCAGCTCATTACACACTAATGACTATAATCTATATGCCTAAAGGTGGGCCCAGACTACACTAAAGAAAAACGAAAAGAAAAGCAGAGTTTCTGAAAACATAATAGTCGAAACATGTTTTCAGAAACTTGCTTTTGAGATTTCATGTTTTTTACGTTTTCCAAATGCATGGCGTCCAAACTATGGGTCCGTCTGCAAATTCTGGGTCTTTCAGTTGGGGGTGATCCATAAATTATGTCACACTTTTTTGTCTCTTTTTAAACAACCCCCACCCCTTTGTCACAATTGTCACAAATTTCACTACACCCCATCCATAATGATGTCACAACCCGTCGATTACCCACCCCACCCATTATTTTATAATAATTCTATATTCTTTTTAATTTTATCGGGAAGAAAGTTTTAAGTCACTACAGGACCCAAATCTTTTTTCCCGACTGCTATTCAAAATTTCAAATGTTAAAAAAAAAAATTATCGCATATTTTTTACCGTTTGAATTAAATTTTGATTGTGTGATGTCACATTACCGAACCACACCCCCACCCCTTGGTCACGATTGTCACAAAAAACAAGCAACTCACCCCCAAAGCTGTGACATAATTTTTGAATGGCCCCTAGGCCTATGGCAGCGTACACGCCTAGGTAAAAGCGCCATAAAGGGGAAAACATTTTTTTCCTTTCATCCAGAATGCCTCTCGAGCGATCGTCAAAATAAAGTTGACACATTAAGGTCAAAATGGTCATTTTTTTTACACATTTTGATGTTTCCTGATGTGTCGTGGTGATCACTCTAGAGGCGGTCTGGATCAAAGGAAAAAATGTCTCATATGTGTCTTGGTTAAGGCGCTTTTACCAAGGCCTGTGCAAGATGACGTAGTGCATCGCAACACATGCTTTCAATTCCGTCTTCACCTTGTTTCACGAAATGTCTTCGGTGCGTACACTAGTGTTTTTATTTTTATTTCGTGAATTTAGGAAACATGTTTTGAAAAAAACATGCTGGGAACTTTGTTTCAGTGTTTCTTGTGTATGTTTTATGTGTCTGTGTATGTTTCGTCTGGTGCATACCGATCTTAAGAAGTTTGCTGATGTAGCCAAACTGGAAATTAGTGAGCTAACTTTTTATGGTAACATGCTTTAGAAACACTGCTTTTGCTCCGTGTTTTTGACAGTCTGTCCTGGGCTTAAGATGACCAAGCAACACAATTTGCTAGCATATTCTCAAAGTATTAAAAAATACGTTTTGAATATTTATAATTACATACATGTAGTTCATACAAATATGTTTAAGTAACCTTTCTACCCTTTCAACAGGGGGACCTAGCATCACATGTATTCAAATGCAATGTGGGAAACCTTTGTTGGTTTATAAAATCGATAAGTAGCACAAAAGAAATAATTAATGAGATTTTGTTACAAATATCAAGGAACATAAAACTTCCATTTTACTAACTACATCGTGCTTGCTATAGGATTTGAACGTTAATTGCATCATTTTGCACGACCAAGCCTCATAACGTGCCATAAATTAGGGAATTTTGCAAAGGTATATTGAAAAAAAAGAACAAAAATGTCGCCGATTCACACTCCTAATAACTAAAACAAAACGTAGTCTTATTCAACAAAATGAGTATTTATTATTAGGTTTTATATAAAACATTGTTTAGATAAAATCATTTCGATTTTCTTCCAATCTTCAGTTGCACTCCTATAGGGACCAATATCGAGTGTTCCTAAACACTTGTCCCCCAACATTCATCCTTGCTGTATGTTATTGCATACATGGAAATTTATTATTGGAATTTTTTAATTAGATAAATGCGTTTTTGTAATAAGGATTAGCTTTGGTACTGAACGGATATTAGTTGCCATGGCAATGGGTATCACAAATCCCGGTCAGTTTATTAGATGGAAGTAATTTCTCGGAATACGGTGTAAATTCCGATTGTGTTTGTTGATCGAGGAGGTTTTTTCCTATCGAAAATTGGGATTTTCTGCCTGTGTTATTTTTCCTTGCCAATTTCGGTCTGTTCGACATTTGTTGAAAAATTCTTGTTTAACCTTTCAGTTGAAGGAAGATGAATACATCAAGCTGAACAGCGAAAACGTGAAATTGATTAAATTGAGGGACTCCCTCTATGTGCAACTTCAGAAAGTTCGAGAACAAAATTCGGCCACCAATCAGCAAGTCGAAATGCTGAGGAGGACGCTGAATGTGTTGGAAAAAGGTAGAGTGAAATGTCATTTATTTAGTTATTTTTATCATCACTCTATGCAATTACCCTATTTTTGTCAGATAGGAGCCTATAGTCAGCGAAATGCATTCGCGTGATTTATTGGTTTTTAACCTCCAAGATGAAATGTCCTCCTAGTTTAACTGTAAAATAGCAATATTTAGCTAATTATTACTAATGACCTCATCTTTGCAAATCAGAATTACGAAATTGACTTAGTTTTGTGACGTTTTGTCTTAGAATGCTGTGTTTGCACAGAAGTTAATTGCAAAAACTAAGTCATTTTTATTTATGAAACATGGTATTTTTGTTGTTCAGTTTGTCCTCAAATTATCTTGTTGGGCGACTTTTTATGCAGAAAGTTACAAAGGATGACACTAATGTTCTTGTCACAAATCGACTATTTCGGACGACCACTTCTCTTTTTGTCAGTTACAGTTTCGCATCCTTTCTTAAATTTTAAACCCCACCTCTGTACCGATCAAACTTTGTGAAACACATTTGTCACCATAAACTCCACATTTCAGTAAAAATTTCACTCGATTTTATGCCTTTCAACACTGAAAAACTAATAACACTTCATTGTTCCTCTCGAGCAAAAGCTTTCAAGTTAGGCGCCATTTTGATTTTGATAGTTTGTTCGAAATTTTGCTCTTTAAAATGGATATTTTAGTTTTTTTGTACGGCATCTATAGTTTTCGAATAATAAAAAAAAGCAAGACTTTTTGACCGGCCTTCTCGTAATCTGAAAGATGTTAAAATAATTACTTATATAATTTCTTTATTTAAAAACCATAAGACTATGCGAAAGTCGGCAATATAAATTATCTTTTTAAATATGTATTTGGTTTTTTTATAAATACTTTTGAACATAAAAATGTAATGTTTTACAGCTAAAATCATTTTCAAAAGCATGTTTATTTGCACTGCCAGTATTGTCTTGAGGACAGCGTTTGGACAGTGTTTAGTTTATAAGAGTAGATGGTAGTGTAGGGCATTGTTCTTTTTATGATTTAGAAAATAATTTCTAAAAGTCGCAGTTTAAGTGTAAAGTTTTTTTCATAATTTTTTTTCGTTTTTATATAAAATAAAGAGGAGAATACGTTTTAATCTGACATGACTACTTGTTACAGAGGCTGAGGCTGCCAAAAAAGTGTCAGCACAACAGGAAAAAGTCGTCGACGATCTTCAGAGAGAGAAAACTATCATTAACCAAGTAAGTTAGAACAAAATATGTAATCAAGATAAACAAGCAACAATTAGATACAGTAACAAAATCTCGTTGCAACAGGATTCAAAAAATTGCATAGCAATATACACATCCTTATTCAGTTATACTGTAAAATGTTTATGGTTGATTAACCATTCAGAAAGGTCCAGCTTATTAGTATCAAGAGATTCTAAACGATGCCAAATGTAGGATAGTGCCATCAGATTCACAAATACTTTTGAATCAGAAAATTTTTTCCTGATTTAATGCAATGTCAGAACAATGACAGATTCAGAACTATGTCTCTGAATTCGAACACTGACAACAGATTTGGAAATAAATCTGCAGATTCAGAACTATGTTCCTGAATTCGAACACCGACAACATATTTGGAAATAAATCTGCAGATTCAGAACAATGGCAGATTTAGAACCCTTAATTTTTTTGCTTCAAAACTATATAATACAATTTAGAGAACGATGCATAGCAATAGCGACTATACTGTATTGTACTTAAAATCTGCATATTATTTTATTTTTTTCATGAAATTTGAGGATTAGGCATTTGATTCCACTTTGCGATAAAGCCTGGGAAATGCAGCGATGTTATTTTTTTACCGAATATTCGAAAAAAAACAGCTCCTACATGAATCTTTAACCTTTGGCAGATAAAAAAGGATTTGACAAGAAGCGTATATTGAATCATCTCGCTCAACGACTACCATCCCCATCACAAAAGAGGCTACGACCAGCTTTACTAAAGAGCTGTCGCCCAGGTGACTGTCTTGACCTCTGAACCGCGCAGTGAATGGTCATTTGTGCAAGGCCTTTTAAGCTCTTGAGCGGTCAAGACGATCGACAAATTCGATTTTGAAAGCCAAGAAAAACTTCTTTTTATTTTTTGTACAAACAAGGGATTTTCAATTGTATCCTAACTTCAAGGTGCAAGCATACAGAGCAGCAGAAAAGCTGCGCCATTTTGTAATACAAGTATTTATAGTCAATGCTATGACTTAAAAGGTGGAAAAATCAAATATGTGCCACGTATGATTTATTTTACTGCATTACACTCTAGCTTCACTGTCACACACACACAAGCTTCACTGCAAACCACACAAGGATCACTGCAAAACACACAAGCTTCACTGCAATACACACAAGCTTCACTGCAATGCACACAAGCTTCACTGTTTAGCTCACAAGCTTCACTGCTACACACACAAGCTTCACTGCCACACATACATGTTTCATTGCCACAAACACAAGGATCAATGAAATTCACAAAAGCTTCACTGACATACACACGTTTCATTGCCACAAACACAAGGATCACTGCAATTCACAAAAGCTTCACTGCCATTTACACAGACTTCACTGCTATACACACAAGCTTTATTGTCTCACACACAAGCTTCACTGCCATACACACAAGCTTCATTGTCTCACACACAAACTTCACTGCAAGTCACAAAAGCTTCACTGCAATACACAAAAGCTTCACTGCCAGACACACAAGCTTCACTGTCTCACACACAAGCTTCACTGCCATACCCACAAGCTTTATTGTCTCACACAAGCTTCACTGTCATACACACAAGCTTCACTGTCATACACACAAGCTTCACTGCCATTCAGACAAACTTCACTGCCATTCACACAAGTTTCAGTGGAATGCACACACGCTTCACATCCATTCAGACAAACTTCACTGCCATTCAGACAAACTTCACTGCCCTTCAGACAAACTTCACTGTCATTCACACAAGCTTCACTGTCTCACACACAAGCTTCACTGCCATACACACAAGCTTCATTGTCTCACATACAAACTTCACTGCCAAACACACAAGCTTCACTGCCAAACACACAAGCTTCACTGTCATACACACAAGCTTCACTGCCATTCAGACAAACTTCACTGCCATTCACACAAGTTTCAGTGGAATGCACACACGCTTCACATCCATTCAGACAAACTTCACTGCCATTCAGACAAACTTCAGTGTCATTCACACAAGCTTCACTGCCGTTCACACAAGCTTCACTACCGTTCACACAAGCTTCACTTCCAAACATACAAGCTTCACTGTCATACACACAAGCTTCACTACCATTCACACATGCTTCACTGCAGTACTTACATTTGGAGAACCAAACCTAGAAAAACTGAAATTCCTGTACAATGATGATGACCAGGTTACAATAAAACTTTTTAAGTTGTCCGTGACTACTTTCATTTAATTAGGCTTATATTTAATCTATCTCTTATCTTTGAGAGACATTTCGAAATTAAAAGAGGTAGTGACTGCTGGAATACTCTAAATAAGGCATTATACTTTATGCAAAATATTAGTAGTAGTAGTAGTATATGCAATTTCATAAATTTATTTTGCAATTTTATTTGTGGTAATTATTCCTGTGCGTGAAAATGTAATATAATGTAAACTTTTTTGTAATGGCATACTGTATTTTATATTATTTAGAGGTTCATTGCATTAGGGTATATCGTGCATCGAGAAATCTATGTTTGCCTCATTGTGATTTGAACTATACGATTATGGCCTACAATGTTTATATTTTTTTTCCAGAATTTACTGAAAACTGTGGACACCAATGAAAAGCAAGCCGGTTTGCTCAAGGTTTTCGCTCAGGCGAAACGTAGTAAAGATCAAGAACTTGTGCTTTTGAAAGAGGAAACTGGAAAGCAGGCAAAGCTCATTACACAATTAGAAAAAGAGCGTGATAGAGTGCAAAGCGAAAATGGAGAGCTCAAAAGCAAGGTGAACAAAGTTGTTGTTTTTTTTAGTTTGGTTAACTAACTGCTTTCGAAAGTGAACAATTGTTTCTTGGGTAAATAGTTTTTTCCTAAAAATATCCATGTTTTTTATTTTTAAATAATTAGATACCTTAACATACACTTTGTAAAAATGGTGCTTTGTAAAACCAAAAAAGGTGTTTAGATTTGTCGCAAATTCTGCCACTTTAAAGGATTTGTCAAGCTCCTTTAAGAAATGGTGTGACACCTAAGATGAAGCAACATAAGTTATTTTTTGGCAACTTAAATGGGATAACAGAAAAATGTGTTTTGTGGTATCTTAAATTCAGCACCAGAAAGAGGTGTTTTGTGCTGCATTTTTAAACATCTTAAACGGAACATGTTACCGCCATGATTTCCTATGAGTTGAGAGCGGTATTCGATCTGGTTATAATTTTTTCAGGGATTCTGCAACAATTTTTCATACAAATTTGGATTATATTTTGGTACCATTAAATGTGGTTACTTTGGAATAGTTTTTGCTATTTTTTTCAGAATTCTGAAAAGGTGTTCATTGATTACCATCCAAAACTGGTAATGTCGTCTGAATTCAAACATCCTCTTCTCAAATATGGCCACATTTTTACTTTCTGATTAACAGCTAAGTGCAAGGATATTCCCATGAGTTTCTATCCAAGGGAAAAATGAAAGTTCGGTATACAAGTTAAGCCTCATCTTTTATTGTTCTGATTTGGTTTTTAAGATAAAATGCTTTTTTATTGCAGGTTTCACGACTTTCAGATGACGTTAGAGCAAAGGATGCACAACTCTTCGATTGCCACAGAAAGATTACTGAAAGTGAAAACAAGTTCAAACAACAGAAAAGTGCATTTGATGCGCTGATAAAAGATAAAAATACATGCAGCAAAAATCTTAGTGAGTGCCAGGTAAGGCAGGAATGAACTTTCCTTCTTTTCCAAAGTAAAACAATCCATAAACTTAACGTGAACGAATGGCATGCCATTTATAATTTCAATTTTGATTAAAATTAAATTTCATACCTTGGTTCCACGAAAAAAACTAAAAAAAAAACGTTTAATGTACCACCAGGGTTAGAAGTGTGCAAATCAATGAAATTGGGGATCCGGGCCTCCATAGATCCCCCAATTATTCCCACATGATTTATAATAAAAATTATATTTAAAAAAATGGTTGTACAGGATGAAGTCAATGAACTAAGAAGAAGGTTGAAACTTAGCGCTCATCACGTGGAGCATCTTAAAGAAGATGTCAACAACAAGGAAAGCGCCCTCTTCCGGGAACAACAAGATCGACATAAACTGGAAAAGGAAAAAGATGCCCTTAAATTCGAGTTGGAACAGACGAGGAACACTGTCGTTGAATGGAAATCTAAAGTGGAAAAGCTAATGTTGGAGGAAAGGAGGTTGCTGAAGCAGTTTACCAATGCGGATGAGGAGAAGGTTAAGCTGAAATCCCAAGTGGAAAAGGTTTGTAGAGTTAACATCCCTTTTCTTGAGTTATGGCTAATTGTTTTCAAAACTGCCAAATTTTTTTTTAAATACAGAACTTCCACGAGAAAAATACAAGCCTGTCTCAACTTCTGGAAAAGGACAAGGAAGTATGTTCTCTAAGGGAAACCATCAAGGTCCTTGAGTCTTCCATCGACAAGAAGGAAGCAGAGTTCCATGGCCAAACTGATGATGTCCGCTTGCTCAGATTGGAAGTTAAGAGACTTAAGATGGAAAACGGCGTTCTTGAAAGGAGGTAATGTGGCCAGTTCTGGTTATATTTACATTAGGGGCCATTCAAAAAGGACGTCCCCTAAATTCCTTCAAATATTGACCATCCCTTTTCCCTGTCCACATTAGTGTCCACTACAATCATAAACGTCCTTAATTTTCTTGAAAAATAGGGGGTCCAGAAAATGTTTTGGAACATATTCAAAAGCTCATTTTATAAATTTTCAAGCACCCGCCTCGCTACCAATTCCACGACATTTTTCCAGGTTTTTCTGATTAATTAAAATAACCTGACCTTCAATGGAAATTCCAGCATAGAATTTGTGTTTAACACAAAAATAGGCATAATTCCAGATTTTCCCTGTTTAATATATTGCATTTGTGCATGACTGGAGACACATTTCTTCAGCTAGGTGTCAGTTTTCCCTTTCACTGTCCTTCTAAACTCAATTTAACTGAAAAATATCATCCTTAGTGGGCGACCATAATGGCTTATAGTATATAGCTCTTAGTAATTATTTTAATTAATCTTATCATGCAAATCACGCTAATTTGCATGTGTATGCAATTAACCTGACCATTGTGTATTGGGCAAGATGAGGATCGTTCATGAATTCGATATTGTAAATTTGAAGTCAATTTTTCAGTTTAATTCAGTTTGAAATGTCAGTGAAAGATTAAGGACAACAGAAGAAATATGTCCACAATCCCAAATGTATCTGAGTTTTTCAAACATCAGAAAATCGGAAGTTATGCTTAAAATTTGTGTTAAACACCACTTTTATGCAGTATAATTTTCTTTTATGAGCATACATTTCCGTTAATCAACAATATATTTTAAAATATTGTGGAATTTAATTGGTAACGAATAGACGGGCCATTTATATATAGTATATAGTCCTTGAAATAACCTTTCATTTTTTTCAACATATATTAGCTGGACACCCTATTCTTTCTAAAAAAAACTAAGGGCGTCTATGAGGGGCAGTTGAGGGGGAAAGTTTCAATTAACATTTGCGGGGAAAAGAATTATTTAAAATTGGTCATGTGTTAAGGAATTGCGTTTAGCATTTTAAAAATATGATTGGCTAATCTCATTTATTAATCTTGTCAAATCAAATATTTGGACCATTAGCTCGATGAGGAGCATTCCTAATGTAAATTTGATGTAGAATGTATAAAACCCTAACTGAATTAGCATTTTTGCACAAAAGAATAACAAATCTCAAAGTTTCTTGCATGTAATCCATGATGGTGTTACAGCACAGCAACCTTCGAAGATCTCCAGAACAAGATCAGCAGCCTGGAGAAGGAACTAATGACAGAAAAAATTAAATCAAAGGCCCTGGAGACAGAATTGCAAAATCCTCATAACATCCATCGGTGGAGACGATTAGCGGTAAATAATTACGTATACCTTGAATGGGTTTAAAGGCCCCCATCAAAAGCTTCAGGGCTAAAAGTGTCCTTGGTGTAGCTGGTCTTAATTATTGTGCTTTTCTCCGAAATTCCTAACGGGATCAGATTCAGCAACCTTCAGCAAGTCTTGCATTCCCAAAACACTGGTATCATATGACCATGACCATAACCTTGCTTGACCAATCCCTCAAAAGCCTCAGGGCATCATGTGTTTTATTAGGGAGCCTTTTAGTTGTTAAATACCCTTTTTTTGGATGAGATAATTTAGGCCACATAAGGCTGAAAATGGCACCTTCTCTGACACATTTCACACTTAAGTAATGAAAGTGTCCAAAAAAACGAATCGACCTTCATTTTTTAAGAATGAATTATAGACCACCCTAATTATAGAATTTATCTTTGGTAATAAAATAGATGTCAAGTTGAAATAAATTCTAACCGCGAAAACAACATGCCAGTTTAGGAAAAGTAGTGATGAATCTGCATTCAATTTCAGGGAAGCGATCCTACAACTTTCGAGTTAATCCAAAAAACTCATGTTTTGCAAAAACGGCTGCTGGCCAAAGCCGAAAAATCTGCCGAAAACAATATGCAGAATATGGAAAACGAGCAGATGAAGATGGAGGTGCAGCGGGAGGACCTCAAAAGGTCTCATTCAGCAATGGCTGACAGGTACCTTGGATTCCAACAAGCAATGCGGGACAGAGACAAACAAATCAAGGTAATTTGTCATGGGATATTTTGTGAAGGGATATGCACATGTATAATTGTTTTAATTTAAACTTCTTCCTTCCTCAACATTTCTGGATGCAGAGCTTGATCTCTGAACAGGATGTCTACTTGTCCAAATTGGAGTCCTCTAATCAAGAAATTAACTCCTTAAAAGCCGAACTTCGCGATGCAAAATTCAAGATCTTGATATTCAGAAAGAATCAACCTGGGGAAGAGCCTAGGTATGTTTGAGTTTATCTTGCAGCACATTTAAGTTAGTAGTGATTCATGAAGAGTTTCAAGGAATTTAGTAACTTTAAAATGATGCAGGACAGGAAAATTGTTTCTAAAATCGTATTCGATACAACAATGTTTCTCAAACTTTTATGTGAAGTGCAATATGTTTAAACCCGAGAACTCTAGTACATTCTTAATTATGAGATTTTGAATGTGCCTTCAATGATTGAGTGTAAAATCATTAATTTAATTTTAAAAAATCTGTGCACCAGGAAAGCCTGGTATACAGCCTTGGCCAAAAGTCTGGAACACCCCCTAAAACTAGTCCTTTGTGGCATGTTGTTTAAACAAAAATTTGATTGTAATTGTCTTAGCTGGTTGCCCCTCAGCACAATGTACTGGAAAATGTCACGTGAAGAGAAATTTCCATAATTATTACGGAGATTGCAAATGAACTGAAACTTTTCTCTGGAGCAATGGTTAGGGTTTGGCAATTCCATGCATGCTTTAAATAGCTGATGCAATTTCATTTTGGCATTGCATTATTGAAGGTTAACATACCACTGTCAAACAAGAGAGGTTTAAGTAAATTGCAGAGAGAAAAAAAGTTACTTTAAGTAAAGTTCAGTGGTGCAGAAAGCACCAAGCTTGGACGGCTGACGATTGGGCAAAAGTCCTTTGGTCGGATGTAACTAACATCAAGGTACTATTCTCCTGTTCCTATAACGCCAAAGTTTCATTCGTTAAATTGTGTAAACAAATAGATTTGATGAGGATAACGAGTAGCTAAATTTTCATCTAATTTCAATAGCTTTTCGATACTCCTGGAGCCATCTATTACAGATGCCGTCCCAGAGAAGAGTACTGTCCTGAATGTATTGTCCCTACTGTAAAACATGGATGCGTAGTGTGATGATATGGGGATGTATGGCTACAACAGGTGCCGGAGAACAGTTTGTGTGTGAGGGCAGGATGAACTCGATGACATACACCAACATGTTGGCTTCTGTTTTAGAGCCTTCGATTATGA
>JAQGAE010002713.1:0-16855 GCA_034696685.1 Julus scandinavius | reverse complement strand
ACTTTCATTTCATAGTTGAAGTTTATGCAAATAGATATAGTTTCTAAATCTGTTAGGACCGAAGAATGTATAATATATGCCTACATATTCATGCTTGTAAACGTTTTGAATATGGGCCCATTTTTAAATTCTCTGCGCCATCTATGGAGCATTTTGCTCAACATTCTGTTAAAATGGCACCTGGAATTCTTTTGAACTGGCATTTCATAGTTGAAGTTTATGCAAATAGATTTGTAGTTTCTAAATGTGTTTGGATCGAAAAACGTATAGAATATGTCTAAATTTCATACGTTTTGAATATGGAGCCCATTTTAAAAATTCTGCGCCATCTATGGGGCATTTTGCATAACATTGTGCTGAAAATGGCACCTAGCTGGAATTCTTTTGTACTTCCTAATTATGTTAGGACCGAAGGATTTGTAGTAGATGGTAGCTTTTTATCAAGAATATATAACAAGTTTCGAAATTAAAATTGAATGGACAGGGAGTCTGGGTATGTGCTTGAATTTTAATCACCTTGGAAAAGCTGGGAATTCGTTTAAAACGGCATTTTATAATGGAATTTCATTACAGTTTCGAGAAATTTCTGTTAATCGGAAAAATCTGATCCTAAAAAAACTTTCTTTCAAATTCAAGAAAAAAATGTCTGACTCTTTTGAAACATATTCTGGTAATTTGTCGTGTGAGTGGCTCTTGAAAATATATGAGATGAGTGTAGAATTCTTTGAAATATACTTGATTTTTTTTCCAGCAAATTTACTGGACAATTTTGTGATGTGGGTGACCCATTTTAAAATTACTGCGCCATCTATGAATCATTTTGCGCACCATTCTGTTAAAAATGGAGTTTTATTATTCGGTTATAGTTGACCATTTTCAAAATTCCGGAACATTGTTTTTTCAAATGTTAGGACCGATGGATTTTCTGTCACAAAATGGTTTCAAATCAGAGTGAAGCAATTCAAGTAAATTGCAAACAATGATGGATTTATGCAAAATCATGTAGACATTTCACCAAACGCATAGCCGATTTTCAGCGTTTCTCAGTTTACGCTATGCCATTTTTTCTCTTCTTTGTCCGTTCTGTTGCCGCATAAACTGCGCTGTTAGCAAATTGTCGTTTTTATGTAGAAGAATGTCTGCAAAAAAGAGCGTTTCTGATTCATTTTCTGGCAGTCGACAAAGTTTTCTATGTATGCTTTCGATGGACACGTACGCACAATTCCTCACCCTGAGACATTCAATGGATGGACCGTGCATCGCATCAGTATTATTTGCGCCGGATTCGTCGATAGGAAATAGCTGCCAAAAAAAATAGGACCCATCAATTCAAGTTGGAGGGTCATTAGATGGCACTTTTTTGATTTTACTCCAAGCCAGATTCCGTTTCTTTGCATCAACATTTTTCTTAATCCCAGTAAAAGGAACGTCGATAACAGACAGAAGTCAGGGGGGTCCTTTGCTATAAAAAAAGCTTTTTGAGAGGGTCCACTTTATGCAGGGAACCAAACCCTGACAGTTGATGGAGGCGATGCTGATGGAAATCAAGGGTTGACCGATTAACCGTTCTGAAAAAAACCATTTTTCCACTGGGATTGAAAGTCCTGACCAAGGCACCAATAGCCAAGAATGATTGGAGTCAGACTTGGGCAAGTTGTTCTTATGAGTATGAGTACTGATTACGATTACAGTTGGAATCATACTCTATATTATAAGTAGACAGACTGTAAGTAGAGTACATGTAATCAGCAGTCATATGAAATGAGTAATCAAACTTATGCATATGAAATGAGTAATCAAATGTATGGATATAAGATGAGTAATCAGACTTCTGCAAATAAATGTACTCATGAGTAGGAGAACTGATTATGATTGCGGTGGAATCATACTCTATAGTACAAGTAGACAGACTAAGTAGAGTACATGTGATCAGTAGTCTTATGAAATGAGTAATGAAACTTAGGCAAAATGTACTCATGAGTAGGAGTACTGATTGCTGTGGAATTATACTTTGTAGTACAATTAGACATATTGTAAGCAGAGTACATGTAATCAGCATTCATATGAAATGAGTAATCAAACTTGTGCAAATATATCCACTCATGAGTAGGAGTACTGATTATGATTGTGGTGGAATCATACTCTATAGTATAAGTAGACATACTAAGTAGAGTACATGTTATCAGCAGTCGTATGTAATGAGTAATGAAACTTGAGTAACTGTACTCATGAGTAGGAGTACCGATTACGATTGCAATGGAATTATACTTTGTAGTACAAGTAAACAGACTGTAAGCAGAGTACATGTAATCAGCATTCATATGAAATGAGTAATCAAACTTGTGCATATGAAATAAGTAATCAAACTTCTGCAAATATATGTACTCATGAGTAGGAGTACTGATTACGATTGCGGTGGAATCATACTCTATAGTACAAGTAGACACACTAAGTAGAGTACATGTGATCAGTAGTCTTATGAAATGAGTAATGAAACTTGGGCAAAATGTACTCATGAGTAGTACTGATTACGATTGCAGTGGAATTATACTTTGTAGTACAAGTAAACAGACTGTAAGCAGAGTACATGTAATCAGCAGTCATATGAAATGAGTGATCAAACTTATGCATATAAAATGAGTAATCAAAATTGTACATATGAAATGAGTAATCAAACAGCTGCAAATATATGTACTCATGAGTAGGAGTACTGATTAGGATTGCAGTGGAATCATACTTTGTAGTAAAAGTAGACAGACTGTAAGCAGAGTACATGTAATCAGCATTCATATGAAATGAGTAATCAAACTTCTGCAAATATATATACTCATGAGTAGGAGTACTGATTACGATTGCAGTTGGAATCATACTCTAAAGTATAAGTAGGCAGACTAAGTAGAGTACATGTGATTAGTAGTCTTATGAAATGAGTAATGAAACTTGGGTAAACTGTACTCATGAGTACGAGTACTGATTTGGATTGCAGTGGAATTATACTTTTTAGTACAAGTAGACACTGTAAGCAAAATACATGTAATGACCAGTCATATGCAATGAGTAATTAAACTTGGGCAAATATGTACTGTACTCGTGTGCAGAAGTACTGATTAAGAGTACCTGTGGAATCGAGTGCATTGTATTAATACGTTTTAAGTGTATTTGCATTCAATTTATTTTGTCATTTTGCATTCATTACTCTTTGTACTCGGTACTCTTTTACTCGTTACTCAAATTTATTCAATGTACTCAACTACTGCCCAACACTGATTGGAATATGTTCAAAATCAGATGTCATCAATTGTTTGGAGGAAACATTATTTTTTAAAGGGATATACAACAATAAATATATGCAAAGTCTGTTTCTGATGAGATGCTCATGTTCTCCCCTGCAACATTGTTTACATTTGCAAAGTTTGTTTACTTTTTACGGTAACATCATTGAAATAGAACAAGGGAAACAAGGGGAAAAGCTATGAATATGTATGAAAAGCTAATATTATTATACTTTCTTGAAGGAAATTTGAAGATGCATATTTTGTGTTAGATGAAACCTACTGCTATAATGTGATATTGGATCTCTTCTTTCTTATCTGCTTACTTGCAATTTATCGAAATTGACCGTGATGTAAACGCTAAAATATGAAAGGATAGAATGTTTTAGTTGGCTACTTTGAAAGAATATTGATCACGTGGCAACACTGAAATTTCTTCAATAGCAATATAGAAAACAAAATGGAATTTCCATTAGGAGTCAGTTGGCCAAACTGACATTACAACCAAATCTTATTCAAATTGCCACAAAGTTGAAATTTTTGTTGTTTTATTAAATCGTGTGTCATATATCAGAAATTCTGGAATCATTGTGCAGAATTTCAGCAAATATGGAATATAGGTTTCATCCCCATCATGTGGGGTAACTTTGAGCCAGGGGGCATATGTCCATAATTAATATTTTCCATATACAGTGTGAGTCATAAAAAAGTAGAACCCAATAAAAAAATCACAGCTTCGTGAAAAATGCTTCGATTTAAATGAAATTTGGCACTTACATAGAACGATAGTGTAGGAACAAAAAACGTCTTCCGGACATCAGTCAAATCTCGGATTTTTTTATTCTTCAACAAGACCCTAGTTCACCGTGCTCGAGAAACAGTTGAGCTGCTGCAACTGGTAATGCCACAGTCCATGGAACTCAAACAGTCCGGACTTGAATCCAGTGGACTACAAAACTTGGATAGTTCTCCAGGAAAAGGTTTTCAAATCGAAAATTAATAATATCGAAGACTTAAAACTACGAATTAAGAAAACTTGGATTGAACTCGACCAGCGTATAATCGATTCGTCAATCAAAGAATGGCGCGTTATACTCCGGGCTTGTGTAAAGGCCACCGGATAACTATTTGAGCACATTTTATAATTCGTTTTTGTTCCTACACTATTGTTCTATGTTAGTGGCAAATTTCATTAAAACCGAAGCATTTTTCACGAAGTTGTGATTTTTTTTATTGGGTTCTACTTTTTTATGACTCAGTTTAGTAGCTGGAGCACATGTTTCACCACTCCCACATCTGCGCTTCACCTCTGATGTGTTGTCAAACACTTCTTGTATGAATCGATTCTAGGTAGCCCTTGTCCAATTCTCGTAAAAAAATCGAACAGTTTGTCGCCGCGAGTTTTATGGGCGAGCCCTCGTGTTTGGGCATCTTGTTATTACCGGAAGTGCTGTCGTATTTCTGACGCTGACACGTGTTTCCACCATCAGGGCGTCTTTTTCTGTGATGATCGTCGTGCTGTTAGGGCTTTCCATACCAGATTGATTTTTTTTTACTTGTGCCGTTTGTATAAATTGCTACTGCGTGAATGGTCTCAACCCAGGGTGTAGCAAAAAAAAAAAAAAAAAAAAAAAGACAATTTTTATAGATTGGACGAGCAAAAATGACAAAAAAAAAGTCGAAAAAACGACACAGGCAGGCATGTCACGGAATCCCAAATTGATTTTGTTTATTGTCGTTGGGGAGGAAACCCAAAGTATAATTTTGCGTCAAGAATCTATAAAATGGCCGAAATTTGATATAAAACAGGCGAGGAAGGGGGAACTCGACCCCCACCCTTTCGAAATGATAATATTTGCTTAGGCGAGATGTGATATTATTACGTTTTTGGAGGGAGGGGGGCTGCTGCTTTTAAAAGATGGGGGGGGAACCAAATTACCTTTTTACGGCTATCTTAAGCCCGGAATGGGGGATACAATATGTCTTCTAATAAAAATAAAAGGACCGAGCTAAAATTGCCGCATCCAACGTGAATCCCAAAGGACCATCGTGTCCTCGTTTTCTTCTGCATCCCCTCCCTTTTTTTATCCCTACCACTTTCTATACCGAAATGCAAACCCTTATGACAAAACGAGACCCTAGTTAAAATTCAGATAGAAAATACCGAGTTAGGACCAACTTCATGTCATCTCCCAACCGTCATAAGTAAGCACTATAACGACCATAAAAATAATTAAACTTAGCAATGTTTCTACAAAACACTCAAGGTAATCCAGATTTCTGAAAAGAACCATAAAGGCATATTGCATAAATGAAGTAGACAAAATAATGTGAACACTTGTTAAAGCACAGCATTTATTTTGTGTGATGTTGGACCAGTTTACCCATCGATATATCAGCCTTAATTTTTCTTGGAATGGGCTTTGAATACCTCAGGAGGAAAAGCGGTATATGGACTTGTATCTGCTTTAGGGCCTTATTTAGTCTTAGAATGTCAATACCTGCTCCTTCCCCCCCAGGTAAAGATACATTTTTGCTTAAAAATGGCGATTTTACTGTGTTAGATTTGCAATTTTCCATTCTCCAATACAAATGTCTCCAGGGGGTCTGGCCTATCATTTTCAAAATCTTTTATAACTGGCACTTTATCATGGAAAATCTCTGATGAATTTGACTTTATTACTTAATTTGAATTGATCATAGATCGTCTTTTGTCTCATCTTCTATTATTAAGAAACCTAAACTGCAGCGCAATATGTATACGCTATGGGAACTTGAGTTAAAATCCAAAATTGAATTACCAAAATTAAAGCTTTCTAAATGAAAATCTATTTTTAATAAATTATGCATGATGCTGATGACTTCATAAACCTCCAGAATTAATGTGGATTATATTTGCATGCGAGTCTGTATACACAAGACATAATTTGCATAACTAAAAGCAATATCCTAGATTGGGATCTTATGAAATCTGTCTGAAACTTTTTGACAGTTTAAAAGTTATTTTCAATTATTTTCCCAAAAAATTAAACAAGATCCAATCTCTTAAATTCCTTGGCAATTATAAGTTGTCTAACCCTTTATAGTTCTTAATTTGATATTAATCATACGTACAGTAATAAATTACAACAAACATTGTCGAGGTTAAGGCCGCCATGTTGGAACACAATGTCCTGAAAAACTGAAGTTAATTCTGTAAAATAATGCCCCTGGAATGAGCGACGCCATATTGGTGTTCTTTGGATTATGAAAATGACTGAAACTGTTTGATATTTAACAATTATTTTCAACATTTTTCAAATAAAAATGCCATCAGTTTGTCGAAGTATTTAAAGAAAACCATTCGTGCTCAGAATATAAATTAATGTCCATATATAACTTTCCCAAAAAAATATACTAGATTCAATCTCTTAAATTTCTTAGCGATTATAATAAGTTGTCTAGCCCTTTATAGGTCCCAATTTGTTGACTCAATCATGTAATAATAAATTACAACAAAAATTGTCAAGATTAAGGCCGCCATGTTGGAACACAATGTCCTGAAAAACTGCAGTTAATTCTATAAAAAATGCCCCTGGATTGAGCGACGCCATATTTTTGTTCTTTCGATTATTCAGAACTGAGATTATGGAGACTGACACTTTTTGACATTGAACAAATGATTTTCAAAATTTTTCAAATAAAAATTCCATCAGTTTGTGAAGTATGTATTTAAAGAAAAACATTCGTGCACGGAATAAAAGTGTTGAAAATAATTTCAGTCATTTTCATAATCCAAAGAACACCAATATGGCGTCGCTCATTCCAGGGGCATTTTTTTACAGAATTAACTTCAGTTTTTCAGGACATTGTGTTCCAACATGGCGGCCTTAATCTCGACAATGTGTGTTGTAATTTTTAAACTAGATCCAATCTCTAAAATTCCTTAGCGATTATAATAATTTGTCTAACCCTTTAAAGGACCTAATTTGGCTTAATCATAAGCACAGTAACAAATTATAACAAAATTGTCGAGATTAAGGCTGCCATGTTGGAACACAATAATGTCCGGAAAAACAGAATTTGCGTAATTCTATAAAAAAAATGATGCTGGAATGTGCCACGCCATATTGGTGTTCTTTTAGATTATGGAAATGACTACATCTCATAAATAAATACTACAGCTGCGCGTTTCACAGTTTTTACTGTCTATTAACGGCCCTTTCCTTGTGATTACAATTTTCTTACTGATCATTAATCTTCATCCGCGCCTGCGTTAATTAGAAAACTAAAACCTAAGCTCGGCTCGTAGACTGATGCTGGCGGGTACAGATCACGTAGAAGGCCGCGCTCGAGTAAATTGAAAGCGCAAATTGAAATTAGAAAACGAGTGGCCCCACTGTTTCAAATAACTTCGTTAATAGCACCATTGCTTAGCTTGTACTGCTTCTTGTTGGGAAAACTACTGAGTTACTATACCTTGTTGCAGAATATTGAGTCTGCATTGTTTGTACAGTGTAATGTAATATGTACTACTTTTTGTCAGGATGGACAAGTCACTATTGGAAATGATTTTTCAGTTGACAGTAGATTTGGAAAATCAACAACAGAAGGAATTTCTTGAGTATTTCAAAGAGTCTCAATATGGCTGTCTCTGGTGTTTAACAAGGATTTCTTGGAAATCTTGCAGTTGACATGATAGAAATGTAAAGCAAGCCCTGATTACTTAAACTTGATTCATAATTTATTATCTGAATGCATAAAAATTATGAACATAATATGCATTGAGTGTCTCAAAGAGTCTCAAAATGGCCGTCACTGGTGACTAACAAGGATTTCTTGGAAATCTTGCTTGGAACAACTGCAGTTGACATGGTAGAAATGTAAAGCAAGCCCTGATTACTTAAACTTGATTCATAATTTATTATGTGAATGCATAAAAATTATGAACATAATATGCATTGAGAGTCTCAAAATGGCCGTCACTGGTGATTAACAAAGGTTTCTTTGACATCTTGCTTGGAACAACTGCAGTTGACATAATAAAAATGTAAACCAAGCCTACGACAACTTAAGTTGACATTAAAGCAGTTCAAACTAGCACTGATTACATTAATTTAAATTTTAACTAATTATTTGATCTCAAATTATATTATCTCAAAGATTCTCAATATGGCCGTCACTGGTGGCTAACAAGGGATTGTTGAAAGACTTTCTTCAAACTCCTTGACATAATCCATTGTCCGATTATTACTTTAATTTAAATCTAAATTAGTTATTTGATTGCACGATTAGTCTATATTGTTGACTTGAGCTGTTTTTTTTTAAAAACGCTCATGCCTTAATGCAATTTATTCTCACAAGTACATTTAAGAACCTCTAAAGTAACATGCAGAAAATTGAAATAACTCGTATCATAATAGAACTTTGCTCACTGCATTAGTGTTCATTAGTGTTTTGACAGTCGAATTTAAAATTAACAATGCCCAATCAATGCTATTCAATCTTAGAACTCGTAAGAAAGAGCGTATACTTTCAATCAATATTAGTTATAAACATGGAAGGATGACATCTTTGTAATTTATTAAATCATAACCATGATTTGCATATAGCAAACACTAATTTAATTTGTCCAGCTATGCTTGTTGCAGGCACATTTTACAAGTATACTTGTAGGATTCAAAAAAATCTATATGCGGTTTATCTTCTTTTATTCGTCTTTTGATATATCGATGTTCCTATAAAGCTTTCAAAGAATTTTTTTATAAATTCCCTAAGCCTAAACCTAAATTCTCCACAATTTGCTTTCAAACATGCCCTTGCATCAAAATCATTGAAATTCTCATTAATAATGCCAAGAACCAACGTGTTTGGATGTCAATTTATAAAAAGGTTTCTCGACAAAATTGTCCTAAGTCCAAGACACATCAGTGTTCAAGTCTTACATTTTCTGGTCGATTTTGTGTGGCCTGGTCAAGCCCGGCGGTCCATTATTTAAAGGTGTCCAGTGTGACAGGCTTTATTATCCCTCCATCGCCAGTGCTGTAGCATGACATTGAACCCCCTCACCTAACCCCTATCCCTTCCTCCCACATATTCTAACTCCACACTACACTCTCTCTGCACTACACACGTAGATAGATGCGGATTTTAGCTGGAAATAGTTGTATTTTTGAAGGAGCTGTCAAAGTGCACTTTGGAGCGATTGCCTTGGCATTAGATGCACACATCACCCCCATCCCCCACCCCCCACCCCACGCACCTATAACTCAATTTTGCCGAAAAACTGTTTCCTCTTATTCGTTCCACCCAACAATTCCCAAGTTGAGAGATGTATTTATGTTTAATAAAGAGAAGAATTGAAGTGGAGCCCTGTCAGGGTGGATGTGGAAGCAGTTAATACTCTGGAGGGAATATGGGAGAAAGTTGTTGGAAAAAGGGAAACAAGATGGATTCGCGGTGAAATGTGCTGAAAACTAAATGGAAAACAGGAGGTTGGAAGGTGCTTCAAGCAATGGATTCATCGTGATTGTAAAGCTTAACAGCAAGGGATTCTTTGAAAACATTTTAGTCTCATATTTTGCCCTTTGGACATGTTTTTTGAGATGAAAATCTTTGGTCTTATATCTCGTATGTCAAAAGTGGTATGCAAATTTGTACTTATGGCAAATAAGTTCTGACAAAAGATTTTGGTTTTAATCATTTTATATGGTCACGAAATGGATTTTATCCTAGCTGAAAACCGATTTACGTAATTGTTGTTGCAAATGGGTAGTTAATCCGCCAGGTGGCGAAATATTCACCAATAATAAGCCAAATATATATGTCGAACACAAATCAGAGCAAACACGAAACAGAAACAGGGTTTGTGGAAACTTTTTGCCGAAACGTATTTTATGGACATGTTTCGATAAACAGCCCAAACATAGCGTTCACATCAAAACATTTCAAAACTTAGGAAATGTTTTCTGGTCATGGCGCTCCTACCAAGACCTCTATACTATCGCAAACATCTATTCAGCGAGTCGGTGGTATAGTCATGAATAATGGGCACAACTGATGGGCATGTTGGGCCGGATATTTACCTTATTCCTAGTACAGATCAAAGCAAACACGAAACATAAACATGGTTTCTGCAAACAAGTTTGTCTAAACTTGTTTTATGGACATGTTTTGATAAACAGGTTTGCCCATACATAGTGTTCACATCAAAACATTTCAAGACTTAGGAAATGTTTGCTGGTCATGGCGCTCCTACCAAAGCCTGTATACTATCGCAAGCATTTAATCCGTAAGATGGTGGCATATTCATCAGTAATGTGCACAACTGATGGGGCATGATGGGCCAGATGCATACCTTATTCCTAGTACACATCAAAGCAAACACGAAACAGAAACAAAGTGGTCCCTCAACTTATTTGTCTGCAAACTTATTTGTCGAAACGTGTTTTGATAAACAGGTTTGCCCAAATTAATTTTCACATAAAAAAACATTTCAAAACTTAGGAAATGTTTGCTGGTCATGACGCTCCTACCAAAACATTTTTTTCTTCCATCTTGATCGCCTCTTGAGCAAGCACCAAAATGTTTACTGGAAACACGCTTTTTTGACACATAAAAAGCACACGTTTTTGTAAACATGTTTCTGAAACCATGTTTTTTTGCTTCGTGTTTTCTCTGATCTGTACTCGAACACGTATGTCTTACATACACTTGTATGGCTTTCATTGAGCACAGCATGGACATTGTCAAAGAAAGTGGTTAATTTGCCAATATAAAGGCTCAGTTCCAGACATATTGTTCCAGAGTAGACGTGTAACCCACGTTTCTATTTTACGCCTTGTTTTAATTGGTTTTAGATATAATTCTAATGGTTGTATTAACACGAAAATAGTTCCGCCTTGATTATAAAACAGACGCTTAAGTGTTTTTTGAACTATTTTTTACGAAGATACTTGAAAAAAAAACTTCTTAGGTTTCAGTTCGATGCACGACAACGATTCTCTTAATTCCAAAAAATGCTAAAGTGCATCTCGTGATTTTTTTTTCTTAGAAAGACACTCTGAAAACCAAAGCGCAAAATCCGAACATCTCTTTGTGACCTATAGTCATAAAATACTTCCAGACAGTGTCACGGGGATACAAATCATTTGTAAATCATTTGTAGTCGGGTTCTGCAAAGTCGTGTACATTTTTATATAAGAAACTGATTAATTAAAGAATATACTTGCCATTGGTGCTAAATGGGCACAGATGCTAAATTATGTTTGTGCATAATGGAATTGATTTATAATTAGTAGACCCATGCATTTTTCCAAAACTTAAAAATAAAAAACACTCTATACTGTATACTTATATCACCTTATTTGGAATGAATTGTTTTCAATCATTCTATCTTGTAAAATTGTTTATAAAAATAATATTCCCAGAAATTGGTAAATTTTAGATGGATTTTCGCAATGGCTACCAAATTCGAAATATTATCCTATGTTTAGCATTTTATGATAAAATCTGTTGGTCTTGTTTAGCCCTAAGTATTATTCAAAACTAACCTAATTTTACTTTTAAAAAAATGTTGTAGTGGATCTGATTCATAACATGACCCCTGCAGGTTTCCATAACTTAAAACTAATAAAAACAAAACTTTATATACGATTTTGCTGCATATTTACACATTATCTTATGCAGAAATAATTGTTTGCAATCTCAAAGTATTCAGTTTATGTTTAAACAATCTTAGTTAGAACATACAAAATTCCATTTTGGATGCTTGTCAGGTTTACGCTTTTTACCTAATGCCTAGTACATATCATAACAAACACGATGCAGAAACAGGATTTCGAAAACATGTTTATGATAAAAGTTTGTTTGCCAGTTTTCTGTCACCAAGGTTTCTGCAAACATTTTGTCAAAAAAGCATGTTTCCAGCAAACATTTCTGTGTTCGCTCAAGATGCATAGTATTGGCCATAGTATACAGACCTTGGTTGGAGCGCCATGAACAACAAACATTTCTTCCGTTTTGAAATGCATTGTTGATGTGGTCACTATATTCGAACAAGCCTGAATCGTTGTACATGTACGTCTTGGTGGAGACCCGTGTTTTTTGACACAATTTTGAGACACATGTTTCGAAAAATACGCTAGAAACTTTGTTTCAGTGTTTTTGTGTATGTTTCGTTTGGTGCATACTTACCTTTAATATATTCTCAAAAAAAGGTGTCAGCACATGCACTATGGCCCGATTAACTGGTTAACTGCAGTCTGCAGACATGTGCGAACTTGTTGGGGTTTGTTTGAGTACCCCATTGATTCATACACCTTCACCATAACACTCTTGGCATGCCCAGGACTTTTCTGTTAGCTCCATCAGTGTAGGTTCTCTGCTTTTACACGCTCTACATGCTGTTTAATCGCTTCCATTTCCCCCTCTTATAATATTTATTCCTTTGGAAATCCTCCTCTCTAAATCAATACTCGTAATAGGTATGAGGATACAGCGAACGTTGTTTACTCTGACGATTCGGTTTGCCTTTAGTTTTGACTCTTGTCTAATTAAATTGGCGCTTTGAAACTCATCCTCACTATGAAATGGATATGGGGCTGAATGAACGAGTGAATGTGGAGGCCAAGGGGGAGATGGAGGACATGGCTCCCCCCATTTTCGGCTTCCAGTCAAATGGAAATTTTAAAAAACAGTCTATGTTCGAAACGGCCAAACCTTAGAGACCCAACCCACTTTAAATAATGAGCAATATATATAGCACGATTTGCTCCTGGAAGGGTTGGGCCGAGGTCACAACCATTTGTCAGCCTTTTACTTTTCACCAATTTGTATTATTGGTATTGGAAGCAGCCCTCCATTCCCCCCCTCCCAATTGGCTCCCTCTGGTGGCCTGAGCGGTTGCAGCGCTCGATTGACTTGAAATAAACGCCTGGAAATGGGCCCTAGAGGATAATCGGGACTGGGAAATAATGCGGGTTCAATTAAGACAAGCACGCAATGGGATACGTGCATTTGGATTAAGCGGCCGCCGCCATCTTGGGGGTCATTCAAATATTATGTCACACCTAGGGGGTGGGTGGGTTGTTTGTTTTTTGTGACAATTGTGAACAAGGGGTGGGGGTGGTTCGGTAATGTGACATCACACAATCAAAATTTATTTCAAACGGTAAAAAATATGCGGTAATTTTTTTTTTTTATCATTTGAAATTTTGAATAGCAGAGCAGTCGGGAAAAAAGATTAGGGTCCTGTAGTGACTTAAAACTTTTTTCCCGATTGCTACTCATCAGTCATCATGGCAATCTATTATTTAATATAATGTTATTAATATCAACATTGATTTCATTAATTTAAAATTGTTTTTTTAATATTTTTAAGTATTTTAACAAATAAAAGTATAGAGTTGCCAATTGTTGGTTTTATTTTGTCAGTCAATGTTGGTCCAATGTTGGCGAGAGGCAGAGTTGCCAATCGTTGGTTTTATGTTGGCAATCAACGTTGGCAACTATAGTTTCCAATCAATGGTTTTATGTTTACAGAAAATGTTTGCGAATGATAGTTTCCAATGGTTGGTGTTACGTTGGCAGTCAAGGTTTACAAATGGTAAAGCTGCCAATCGTTGGTTTTATGTTGTCAGTCTACATTGGTCCAATGTTTGTGGATGTTAGTTGCCAATCGATGTTTTTTTGTTTACAGTCAACGTTGGTCCAATGTTGGTGAATGATAGTAGCCAATGGTTGGTGTTATTTTGGCAGTCAACGTTGGCAACTATAGTTGGCCAATCAATGGTTTTATGTTTACAGAAAATGTTTGCGAATGATAGTTGCCAATGGTTGGTGTTATGTTGGCAGTCAAGGTTTGCAAATGGTAGAGTTGCCAATCGTTGGTATTATATTGGCAGTCAACGTTGGTCCAATGTTAACGAATGGTAGTTGCCAATCAGTGGTTTTATGTTGGCTCAACTTTGGCAGATGGAAAAGTTGCCCAATCGTTGGTTTTATGTTGGCAGTCACCGTTGGCCAATGTTGACGAGTGGAAGTTGCCAATCGTTGGCTTTATATGTACTGCATCTTATGTAGGTCTGATAGACTGGTATTTTTAAGAAATATTACACTTTCTTAAAGTTAGATTCACGTTTTCGTGTATTGCATTTTTTATCAACATAAGGTTACAGTCTGGTTGCCAAAGGTCCAAAACGTCAAGAACTATCCGTCTTTATTTCTTTTTGGTTTCGAATAGAACTAAAATCAAAATTTCATATAAACTGAAAACAGAAGCTACTTCAAAATGTTATTGTCGTCGTTTTCAATCTTTGAATCGTATGGATTTGTGAACGAATCCACGTTTGAACGTTTTTCGGTTTTTCCAGTTTGTTTTCATGGATCTTCAGGACCCTATTTTCGAAATAAGTTGATATGGAATCTAGTTTAAACGAGAGCACATAAACTGGGAGTAAAACGTAATTTCGTTTCATTTATTTCAATATATTCAAGTAAGCAGATAGGGTAATATTTGAGGAACTTCATTCCCGAATAGCCCAAGAAGTTAAGCAAACTTTTTATTTTGCGTTGAAACGTTGGCATTTGGCAAAAAATATAGTTTTCAATCGTTGATTTTATGTTGGCAGTCAACACCGGTCCAACGATGGCAACATCTACACTGTGAGTCATAAAAAAGTAGAACCCAATTTTAAAAAATCACAAATTCTTGATAAATCCTTCGATTTTAAATGAAATTTGGCACTTACTTAGAACAATAGTGTAGGAACGAAAAACTTCTTCTGGACATGCGACAAATCCTGGATTTTTCCATTTTTAATCAAGACTGTGCTCACCGCCCGCTCACCGTACTCGAGAAACAGTTTGAACTGCTGCTGTAACGGGAAACGCCACAGTTCCGGACAACATCTTGAGCTCATTTTATTTCATTTTTGTTCCTACACTATTGTTCTGTGTAAGTGCCAAATTTAATTTAAATCGAAGCATTTTTCACGAAGTTGTGATTTTTTTTATTGGGTTCTACTTTTTAATGACTCACGACTTTTGGTCACTTAGCTTTAAAATAGCAATGGACCGTAGGCAGATTTCGTCATGGACATCATCACGTGACTTTAATCTGTTACAAGCATCGACAAAGCCTATTTAAAAGTACCTACATTTTAATATCTCCACTAATTCGATATATGAAAAGTCACACATGCAGCCGAATTAGAAGCACAAGTAGTAACATTATTAAATGCATAAAAAATTCACTAGTGGCTTATTGAAATCGTTTACCGCCTCGGGATTTTTTTTTTGTTAGCGTTGTTAACACGAGCACTCTACCGTAAAAAAAATCGACGTTATCACTAATTGAATTAGGCAAATTGCGACGTTATAATAATTGGCCCGTTGCCGATAACATGGGTGGAATGACAAAAAAACATTTTCGCCCCTGATGCTTTCATGTGTGGAATGAATTAAATTACACACTTTGTAAATCGCCGAATGCTAATCTCATGAACAGTTTTAAACTGCCTAACGGCAAAAAAAATGCCTTCAAAAAGCACAATCACGTGGTATCGTCTGTTACGTAAAGCGCCGTAAGGTCCACTGCGCCAGCGTTATTTTTCAACATCATCACCGCCTGGAAAGCTAGTTGTTTTTTCGCGAAAGTGATCATCAACAGCGAGAAGTTATTTTTTTATGTGTGTTTCTTGCTTTTTCATTGGATGATATTTCCATTTCTTCCAGTCGTTTGCCATCTCCCGCTATTTTACCAACTTTTTCGTCCGTTTCTGTAGTCGAAATCCTCTTCCATGACGCTTTGAAATGCACACGCGAATCTACCGAATAATGATTTTTTTCCGGTGTTTACTCTAGTTTTTTTTCTCCTTTGTAAGAAATACATCTTGATTTTTCTTTTTTCTTGCCTTTTTTGACTCCCTCCCATTAATCTGGGGGCACTTTACCGATTTCTCATATTTCCTTCTTGCCCGAGTTGGCCCGTACCCCAGTGAAGGATGGCAATCACACAATACTTTCGTGTTCACATTGTTTGCCTACCTTCAGGTTGTTTAGCAATGTATACTTTATTGATTTCGAATGTCTGTACTGTACAATTACAACAATATTAATAAAAACACTGTAAGAAATTCATCTTGAATTTTCCTTTTGATGCTTCTACCGATTTTTTATATTTCCCTCTTGCCCAAGTTACCCCTTACCATATTAAGGTGGCAACCATGCAATGCTTTCGTGTACTCAATGTTTGCCTACTTATGTATGGGTATTGTATACATATCCACATACATACCAAATTTATTATCATGTATTCTTGTTCCACCGGGGCACAGTGGGTACACTTTTTAAAATTCATTTTTTTGAGGGGTGGAAATAATTAGCTTGCAGCATTTTAAAAGAATAACACAGTAATATACAAGCCTTCAGGATCAGTACAAATTTTGTCATCGTTTTAGAGCTACTAGTTTTTTTGCTATAAAAGATTAAAGTTGGTTGTGCAGACTGCCCACTGTGTCCTATACCGGGGCACAGTGGGTCATGGCATGGGGTACAGTGGTCCACGCGAAATTAAGACAAATTTTACAAGAAAAAGAACACCA